>MU685297.1:117882-149859 GCA_026770625.1 Nicotiana glauca | reverse complement strand
ACCCAAGGCATCACTAAGCATAGCCATGTAGGGAGCAAAATAAGATGACACATATGAATACGTGGACCCAAGGTCAAATAGCACTGAAGCATCCCTATCACAAACTAGAATAGTACCTGTAATCACAACATCTGATGACTCGGCCTCTGGCCTGGCTGGAAAAGCATAACAACGGGGCTGGGCCCCACCTCCCTAAATAGCATCTCTAGGGCGATCAACTACTGGCTGACCTCTACCTCTGTCGGTCCAAGCTCCACCTCTACGGTCCCTACCTCCACCTCTATGATCCCTACCCCCGCCTCTAGTTGGCTTGGTGGCCTGTGGATCACCTGCTGCCTGAATCATGGGATGAGGACCCTGCTGCTGTGACCGAGCACCCCTTAACCTCGGGCAATATCTCCTGATGTGGCTGAGATCTCCATACTCATAACACCCAGCAGAATGCGGCAACTAAGAAGACTGGGGCTGACCCTGACGCCCTGAATGACCTCCTCGAAGGCTCTGAAGCGGTAATGCATTGATGGGCTACTGATCAGAGCAGTGCTGCTGAGAACCGCTACCGCCCACGGTACCGTGTGAAACCTGAAGCGTTGATTGAAAGGGCCTCTATGGGCGGCCTCTGCCATATGAATCGTTACCCCCAGATGAGGTACCACTGAACCTACCAGAATGACGAGACCTCTTATCTGACCTCTGACCACCTCCCCGAGCAAGTGCCATCTCTACTCGGTGGGCCGCATTAGCCGCCTCCTGAAAGGAAATATCACTACCAACTCCCATGGCCATCTGAAGACGGATCGGTTGAATCAATCCATCAATGAATCTACGGACCCTCTCTCGCTCTGTAGGGAGTATCACAACTGCATGGCATGCCAAATCAGCAAATCTGGTCTCATACTGTGTAACTGTCATGTAGTCCTGCTGGAGGCAATCAAACTGCCTACGAAGGGTCTCCCGCTGAGTGACGGGGAGAAACTTCTCCAAGAATAACTCTGCGAACTGATCCCATGTCAAAGCTGGAGACCCTGCTAGTCTAGATAGGCAACAATCTCTCTACCAAGTCTTGGCGGATCCTGCAAGCCTGAAGGTGCAAACATAGACCCCGTTGGTCTCCACTATACCCATAGTCCTGAGGATCTCATGACAACTGAATAGAAAATCCTGGGGATCCTCCGATGAAACACCGCTGAAAGTGGGTGGTGAAAAGCTTGGAGAACCGATCAAGTCTCCACAAAGCATCCAAAGACATGGCCGCTCCATCTCCGGCCTGAGCTGTAATACTTGTCTGGGCTGCCACTGTAGGCTGAACCACTAGAACCTGAGTCTGGGGAGCTACCTGCTCCGGAGTACGCATAGGAGGAGTTTGAACCCCTCCTCCAGCCTGAGAAGTGGCTGGTGCTACTGGCAGCAAACACGCTCTAGTGACATTGTCCATAAAGCCTACTATACAGACGAGAGCATCCTGGAGATCCAGGGGAAACATAACCCCTCCTAGGACCTGATCTAGGCCCACTGGAGCTGCTGGGGCTGGAACATCCTCGTCAAAGTCAATATGAGGCTCCACCTCTGGAACTGCTGCCTGGGGCTGAGCTCTGCCCCTACCACGGCTTCTGGCACGACCTCGACCTCTGCCCCTCGCAGGAGCTGCTGCTTGGGGCTCGAGCTACTACGCGGTAGAAGAAGAAGCATATGTTCTCGCCATTTTGCGAAGAACAGAATAGAAGGACAATCAGTATTTGAGAAACAGATTCGCACGACAAGAAAGAACAAAAGTGAAATGTTTCCTAACTCCGTAGACTCTGGGGGATAAATACAGATGTCTCCGTACCGATCCCTCAGACTCTACCGAGCTTGTCCGTGAGTTGTGAGACCCAAGTAACCTAGTGCTCTGATACCAACTTATCACGACCCGAATTTCCCACCACCGGTGTCGTGATGGCGTCTACTATTGGAGCTAGGCAAGCCAACTATTTAAACATTTCACAAAGTTTTTATCTAGAACAATATGAAAAATTGAACTAAATACTTAAAATATACAGAAGACTTTTAACAAAAACAATATCATAATTGCAGAAGTTTAAAACATATCTCTATATCTCTACCCAATATCTGGTGTCACCACTCACGGACTACTAAGGAGTACTAAAAACATCAGTCTGAAAGAAAATACACAAGAGTCTTTCTCGATAAAAATAAACAAACTGAAATAACATAGATGAGACTCCGAGCCTGCGGACGTCAGTTAAGCTACCTAAGAGTCTCTGGACTGAAGGTCAGCTCCCGGTCTAGAACTGCTGCGGCGGTCCGTAAGTTGCCTCCTGATTTGTGCACAAAAAGGCACAGAAGTGTAGCATCAGCACAACCGACCCCCTGTGCTGGTAAGTGCCTGGCCTAACCCCGGCGAGGTAGTGACGAGGTTAGACAGGACCTACCACAAACAACCTGTACAGATATATACAATAATAGGAGAATACACTAATATAAACAGTTAAAAGGAGAGGGAATCATGCTGGGGGGTACAACAATTCAAATACAAAAATCAGCTAACAAATGTGAAAATTGAGCAGGTAATAACTGATAAAGATAAATCGGAAAGCCCAACACACAGAACAATATACTCAATCCATATTCCCGTTGCAGTGCGCAACTCGTTCCTCAACATTTATCATCGTTGCGGCATGCAACCCGATCCTCGATAATTCATCCGTTGCGGCGTGCAACCCGATCCTCAGTATTTAGTACTGTTGTGGCGTGCAACCCGATCCACAATATTTACCGACAAAACTCACCCAATATTATTCGAAACTCGGGTGCGAGGGGAGTAACATAAAAAAAATACAAAAGTCCCGGCGAGGGAATATATCTAACAACTCAAATATCCCGGTAAGGGAGTGTTCAATTTATACCAAAATCCCGGCATGGGAGATAATCACAGGACTCCCACTTCTAATACATAGCTACCAACAACTTTAAGTTGAGCCAATGCTAATCTATACAAGTTTTCTATTTGTCCTCAATCGATCATATCGGTGAACTCAATCAATTTAAGCAACAAGTCATACCACATTATTCGATTTGAAGCAATTTAAGACCCACGGTCATGCTAGACTCGAGCGCATAGATAACCGTCACCATACCTATACACCGACTCCACATAGCACATAGCAAATAATGTTCTATTCCTATTCCCCAAAGCCGAAGTTAGATCAAACACTTGCCTCGATCCGAAAATAGCAATCAAGCCTCTAACACCGCCTTTCCTCTAGAATCCAACACCAGAACAACGATATCTAGCCATAATTAGATTCAATATTATCAATAATAGCTCAAGGACACAATTCCATAGCTTAGAAATGAGTTTTCTATCATTCTTCCAAAAATACCAAAATCCGACACCGGGCCAACATGGTCCAAACTCGAGGATCATACCAAATTCCAATCACCCATAATCCCACGAGTTCAAATATATATATTTTTTTAAGATTCGACCTCGAATTGATGTTGAATTGCCCAAAATCCCAAAAGTCCTAGTTCTACCCAAATCCCCTATTTTCTACCTTGAATTCATGTTTTAGAGCTAGGAAGTTAAAGATTAATGGAATAAATTCAAAGGAAAAGGAGTTAAGAATACTTACCCAAGAGATTATGGAGAAGAAGAGCTTTAAAAATCACCTAGGTGCTGTTGGTGAAGAGAGACTTTGAGAAAATGGGAATAATCAAGTAATAGCTATTGTTTTGAACTTAAAAATTCGCTGGGCAAAATTGTTCATCACGTTCGCGACATCACTGTCGCATTCGCGATGAAGGAAGACAGGCAAGCATCGCGTTCGCGTGAAAGGGGGCGCGAATGCGTAGAAGAAAATGCTGGGGGCCCAGGTGTTGTTATACGCTAACGCGACAAGAGGATCGCGAATGCGATGAGGGGGATGACATAACAGTGCGAACGCGGTGGGCATTCCGCAAATGCAAAGAAGGTTGGGGCAGTGGTCATCGCGAATGCGGGACAAGGTCGCGTTCGCGTAGAACAAATGACCTGTGCAAGAATTGCAGAAAATCTGCTATGATTTTTAGGTGTAAAACTAGCCCAAACCATCTCCGAATCACTCCCGAGCCCTCGGGGCTCCCAATCAAACATACACACTAACTCAATATCATCCTACGAACTTGCTCGAGTGATCATATCGCCAAAATAACATCAAAATCAAAGAATCAAATTCCAAAACTCAAAATTTTCATTTCAAAGTTCATAACTTCCAACTTTAGATGTTTAGGTCCGAAACACGTCAAACGACATCCGATTTCAACCAAATTTCATAGAAAGCGCTTAACGCATATTTAAGACCTGTACTTGGCGTCGGAACCAAAATACGAGCCCGATACATATATTTTCTGGCTCTTTTTTATTTCTATTTTTCCTTAATAATTTCAAAAAACAATTTAACTGAAAAATTCTTTTACCGGGGTTCTGGACCTCGGATTTCGACTCCCGGCACATGCCCAAGTCCCATATTTTTCTACGGACCTCCCGGAACCATCACATCACGATTCCAAGTCCGTTTACCCAACATGTTGACCAAAGTCAACTATATCAATAGTAATATCATAATTCACATATTTTAACATAAAAACTTTCCATCTTCGCGCCCGGACTGTGTACGCAAATCGAGGCAACCAAAAGTGAGGTTTTCAAGGCCTCAGAAGCATAGAAAAAGGGAGAAATAGGGTGATAACCCTTTGGGTCGTCACACTACTTCCAGAACATGATGTCTGTTGTGGGTAAGTCGTTCGCTGAGGCTATCAAAATTGGGGAAATGGTTGAAAACGGTCTAAAAACGGGCTGAATCTTGAGTCATGTTGATTTTAAAGCCACATCACTAGATGTTGAGAATGGTTCGAAGGGTTTGATGAATAGTAATGGGGGTGAAGATGGAGTCATGATGGTTTCAAGCTCGAGGGGGGCCCGCAGGTCATTCAGCCAACCATATGTGCCTCCTATCATCCCACCACACTATTATCCCTTTCAAGATGATGCTTATGCCGTGGCACCGCCTCCCCATGCGGTGATGAATGCGCAACCTTACCTTCGGCCACAATAGTATACACAAAACAGAGCTCTACTTCCCAGAAATGCCCATCCTTACCAAGCTCCATATAATCCTCAACCAAATGATCTCCAATAGAATCATCACCCAAGAAAGCCTTTCAGAAAGAATCACTTCACCCCTATTGATGGATCATATTCAAGCTTGTTCCAAAAGCTAATCAGGCTAAATCTATTACAGCCAGTGGCCTGAACCGGCCGAACCCCAAGTCCCCCTCGCACCATTCTGCTCAAAAGGGCAGTTGAGGATTTGATTGAAGCTGAAAGAATCATTGTTTAATATGAAGATGCTATTGATGTGATGAACAATTTGTTGCTTGCCCACAACATCAGGCCAATGGTCGGAATGGTTTGTGAATCTGAGGAATGTGATCTGGTGATGAAGTCCATTTCATCCATGGCCGAAACTGAAGAAAAGCCAAAAAATGGTCGCCAAGCTTGAAAGTTCCTCATCAGACGGGAGTCTCGGTAGCCAGTCTTGCTATCCTTTCTACGTCCGGATTATTTCAGGGTGTGATCCAGATGTTTTACTTTATTGTCTTCCTTTCCGATGCAAAACCATCTATCTTCATAACTGAAAAAATCAAAAATCAAAATGAAACTAATATTTCATTGTCCAGGAATGTATCTTTTCTTAATTTTGACATTTTTCTTGTTCTCTTTTCAGTTCTGTTAAATGCAGATTTCAATAACATGACATGCTTGCGGACTTCATACCCAGATCCAAAAACGTTGTCAGGCTTTGAAATAATGAATCAAGAGTCGAAATGCAAAGAAGATAAGTTTGAGGAAATAAAACAAAGATTTTGAACAGTTGAAGAAAAAATGGCCCAAAGATTACAACAAGAGTATTGCCAAAAGAGTGAATATTACTTGGGGCACATCGAAGGAAATGTCCCTGAAATAACTGTTAATGCAAATGTAACCCAAAGGTACTCTGATTGATCCTCCATATAGTATTAATATTCTCCAGTTGGAATGACAAATGCTTTCATTCTCACTTCCCAAAGACTATCAACCCTATGCAAACCCTTTGAGCCGGTTACTCTTCTTTGATTACCCTGTTCGGAACTTGAAAGTTTTATTGAAATAAAAAATAAAAAAATGAGATGAAAAAAAAATAAAGAGAAGAAAAGAAAAAAATACGAAAAAGGGAAGAAAAGACAAAGAAAAAAATGAAAAAGAGAGGAAAAGGAAAAGCAAAAGAAAGAGAAAACAAAGCAAAACAAATAGAAGAAAAATAAAAAAAACGAAAAACAAAAACAAAGTTCCCCGAACTACGTTCGACTTGATTCCGAAAGGATACGTAGGCATCCTCTATCTGGGGTTCAGTCACACCAAAATAAAAAAATTTAAATTTCCCCAAAAGTTAAACTGGTGCAGGTGTTATATCGGTCCGGCGATGGATTCGCTTGAAAGGTTCCAAAGTTGTAATTCAATCTAAATTCTTTCTACCCCAAACCTTGTTCAAGTCCTTCTGATCGATCGGAAAAGATTTTCAAAATGGGAGGATACAGTTACTTGGATCTAATACAACAAAATGAGAGAAATGAAATGAGAGAGTCTTATTGGTGAAAATCCATAGGGCCACCATGAGGCGATGGTAGGCCGAGAAATAAAAAATGTGAGAGTCTTGTTAGTGAAAACTTGCAAAGAGCACTATAAGGAAATGGTGAGAAGAGAAATTAGAGAGGTCAGCTCATGAAAACTCGCAAAGGCCGCCCCTGATCGAAAAGAGGATCCTCACAGCCATCGGCGCCGACAAAGTCCTAGCAAGGTTTCTCAAATTTTGAAGCAAAAGTTGTAATGAATTTCTGAGAGTCGGACCGTTTACACAGATCAAGCATCTAGTCCAAAATGTATGTCATGTTCATTGAAGTCTGCACGTACTCCAGATAAGCTCTTCTTTTCTTTCCTCCAAAGGGACACTTCTTGTTTTAAGCTCATTCTCTATTCCATTATTTGTTTCCTTGAATCCCTTTCGGTCTAACTCTGTTCCGAAACAAAGACAAAGAAAGGATGGTAAGAATGATTTACAGGGTTCTCATTTGACATGAGCTAATGTGCAAAAAGGCACCCAGCCTCGCCAGGGGCATAAGTCGACCTCGAATGGCCATGGCAGCCAATGCTTCGAAATCAAAACTCTTGGAAGGAGAAAATCAAATTGAAGTCCCTATAAAGGCAAATAAAGTTGAAAAGGTTGCCCCAAATGCTCTGCAATTGAAGTTGGAAGAAAGAATTCAGAAATGAAAGGCCTACGAAGGCGCAATAATGTTGGAAAGGGTTAAGTCCCACGCGACTAGGCGTTGCAGCAAAGTTGAGGAGCCAAAAGTTCCCCAATGCTCCGAAGTTAAAAACCAAAAAAAAAAAAGGAAACAAAAAAGAGAAAAGAAAGGAGTCAGAAGTGAAAGGCATACAAAGGTGAAATAAAGTTGAAAGCTGAAGTCCCACCTGACTAACCGTCATGGAAAAATCTGGAAAAACCAGAGGTTCTTTAGGGCCAGGAATAAAATCGGTCCTCAGGGAACAAACAGTTGCAGTTGAGATCTTTACCAAAAAAAGTTGGGTCGAGATTAAGTGATCAAAACAATCAAGGCCACAAACCAACCACCATTTCAAGCTAAAGATTGTTCTTTGTATGAAAATTTGAAACGGGTGTAATCCAAAGCAAGCATACAAGAAGCAGGTGCAACCATAAGGGAAAAATGCGCAAGAGATAGAAACAACTTCGCATGATAATCAACCTAAAAGAGAAGTTTCCTCTAAATTCTTTCCTCCATTTTTACTATTAAAAAAAATAAAAAATAAAAAAAATTCCCAAAATCATGGTAGCATAGGGACTCCAATCTCTAGCTGCATCCTTTCCAACATAGGGCCCCATTCCCTAGTTATTCCCAGCATAATCCATGGACCTCCCCGGCATAACCCGGTGGCCTTTTTCCCTTTCTCCCGGCATAATCTGAGGACCTTTTTCCTTTTCTCCCGGCATAAATCGTAGACCTCCCTGTCATAAACTGGGGACCTTTTTTCTTTTTTTCCTCGGCATAACCCCGTGGACCTCCCTGGCATAACCCAAGGAACTTTTTCTTTTCTCCCAGTATAACCCGTGGACCTCCCTGGCATAACCCAATGATCTTTTTTCTATTATCTCGGCAAAACTCGTGGACCTCCCTGGAATAACCCAAGGACCTTTTTGCTTTTATTTTGGCATAACACATGGACCTCCTCTGCATAACCCAAGGATCTTATCTCCCGCCATAACTCGTGGAACTCCCTGGCATAACCCGGGGATCTTTTTTCTTTTCTCCCGACATAATCCGTGGACCTCCCTGGCATAATCCAAAGACATTTTTTATTGTCTCCCAGCATAACCCATGGTCCTCCGTGGCATAAACCAAGGACCTTTTTTCTTTTATCCCGGAATAACCCATGGACCTCCCTGCCATAACCCAATGACCCTTTTTTCCTTTATCACTACATAACCCGTGGACCTCCCTATGATAACCCAAGGACCTTTTTTCTTTTATCCCAGCATAACCCGAGGACCTCCCTGCATAACCCAAGGACATTTTTTCCTTTTATCCTGGCATGACCCGTGGACCTCCCTGGCATAATCCAAGGACCTTTTTTCATTTACCTCGGCATAACCTGTGGATCTTTTTCTTTTTATCCCAGCATAACCCAAGGATCTTTTTTATTTTTATCCCGACATAACTTGTGGACCTCCCTGTCATAACCCAATGACCTTTTTATTTTATGCAAGCATAACCCGTGGACCTCCCTGGCATAACCCAATGACCTTTTTTATTTTATCCTGGTATAACCCGTGGACCTTCCTAGCATAGCCTAAGGAACTTTTTCCTTTATCGCGGCATAACCCATGAACTTCCCTGGCATAACCCAAGGATCTTTTTTCTTTTTATCCCAGCATAACTGATTGACCTGCCTGGCATAATCCAAGGACCTTTTTTCTTTTATCCCGGCATAACCCATGGACCTGCCTGACATAACCCAAGGACCTTTTTTCTTTTATCCCTGCATAATCTGTGGACCTCCCTGGCATAACCCAAGGAACTTTTTTTCTTTTATCCCAGCATAACCTGTGGATCTCCCTGGCATAACCCAAAGACATTTTTCCTTTTTATCCTGGAATAACCTATGGACCTCCCTGGCATATTCCAAGAACCTTTTTTCTTTCATCCCCGACATAACCCGAGGACCCTTTCCTTCTTTTCCGGCATAACCCGATCATTTTCCCGGCATAACCTGGCAATCTTCCCAATTCAGGACTGCATTCTCTATTCCGAAGGATATACCATCCCGACTTTTATTATTTTCAATGAAGAATAAATTCAGATACAAATAACTCACGAAATTTTTTTCTAGTGAAAACAGGGGCAGAAAAATTTTGATTGTTTGTTTGTTTTGGCATCTGAGTAGGTTTGACCCCCAGGCACAAGATCTAAGGTGGTCGAGAGAATGAGCCTCAGTCCAAAATACAGAAAAGAAGAAATGGAACAAAAAATAAGTAAATTCGGAATGATGAAGCAAAGAAAAGATGCAGACTGCTCAAAATTTGATTTAAAGTCACAAGCTTCGCGTGTCCCGCTTTGATTCAATACTGAAGAAAGAACCAACACATGCAACTGAAGAGCATCAAGATTCAAATTGGAGTCAACAACAAAAACCAGCTAAGACTCAAGATCAAGCTTTAAGAGATTTATAGATAGGAATCTTGTAACTCGTAGTTGACAGGCCTAGCTAGCTTAGCTTTTGATTTTCCTTTTGGTGTAATAAGTGGGTCAGCAAGCAGTAGCAGCAACAGCAACAGCAACAGCAACAGTGAAATCACAGCTTCTAGTAGTCCTAGCTACCAAAACTTTCAGAACTACACTGATCTGATTTCTTTAAAGCCAAGGATATATAGGCAACCTTTGAAACAAGGTTCGGTCAGACACTTTTCAAAAATGCTTCTCATGGAGTGCTAAGCAGGCAAAAATCCCTCATAATTGCTCATTTTATCCTTAACCGAAAACCCTTCGTGTCTCCGAGCAAAGAGGGGTAGTTGTGAGCACGTGATTTTTGCCTCACATGAATTACTCCTACAGAATTCCCAAAATTAGGATTTTTCTTTTAATTATTTGATTTTTAGGAATTATTGCATGATTTTTATGTTTGTTTGCATTTTGTGTGCATGTTTAATTTATTTAATTAATAGAAAATAAAAAATACATTGTAATTTCATTTAGGATCTAATTTGATATTTTTAGGTTATTTATTTAATTAATTTTACAAAATTAAAAGAAAATACCAAAAATAGTTCAGTTTGCATTTTTACTTTTCAATTGTCGAATTTGTTATAATTTTCTTTTGTTTTAGGACATAATTAATTTTTAAGAAAAAAAATTAGTTTAGTTTTGGAATTAAATCAGGTTTTGTTTTAATTGGTATTTAACAAAAATCTGAAAAGTGAAAAAAAGAGAAAGAAAAAGAAAATGAAAAGAAAAAAGAGGTCTTTTTAATAAAAGACCCAATTTTTCCCACAAAAACAAATCAAGACCAAACCAATTCACACCTACCCAAACCCACTCAAAATGCACAAACCCATCCCAGAAACCTGGTCCAGCCCCCCTTGTCGAAAGAACACCGTTTTAGGCATTTAATCGTGGCCGTTGGATCTCCCTAATCCAACAGTCCAGAACTGGGGTATCATTTGATATAAGATTATCCTAACAACCCCCTCACTCATCACTCACAACCCCTTGAAACCTCGACACCAAGCTTCGCCTTCAACCGTCGCCCGCCGGAAATCACCCACGGCTGCGGCCGACGGCCAATCGATCTTAGAATCGCACCAAACACTCCCCTTGACCTCTCCTTTCCAAATATCCGGTCACCTTTCCTAGAATCCCTCTGAAACTCCTTAAATATTAGATCAAAGAGGCGGAATCCTAGCGCCGCCCATTTTTATCGGTGGCGCCGCCACCCCCAAACACCACTAAAATCTAACCACAAAACCACTATTCATATTTGTGTCCTAAGACACCACCTCTTCTCCCCAAATCCTCACCAAATCAAGTCAGTCGCGGATCTATAAAAAGAAAAGGAAACCTTTCAAGATTTAAAGTTTCCATGCACGATTAGGCCTGAAACTAGCATTGTTCGTTTGTTCTCATAGAGAACATGCGACTAATACTAGTTTTGGGTCAAATCGAAGATTGTCGGACAAGCTTTTCAAACCATTGGTCTTAGACCTTAGATATTCCTTGATATATCTTTTCCCGATTCTATTTCTACTCCATTTTTATTCTTTCTTTTCCTTTTCTTGTCCCTTTGTTTCTGTTTCTAACTAGCTTTGGACAAGCAGTAGCCATGAGTTAATATTGGTTAATTTTGTTAAAAGATTTAGAATTAATTTGTTTTTTTTTCTTTCATAATTGGTATTAAAATTGTTTTAGTTCATTTGGGCCAGATGCTATTAAGTAGTCTGTTTGATTGTCTTGTTTGACTCATATTCTTTTGTTCATAATTGATGATAGGTTAATTAAGTTTATTTTTGTTTTGAGTGGAATCATTTGAGTTCTTTGGACTCAGTTCTTCGCCTCCCTTGTTTCTTTTTCTCTCTTTTCTTTGGCCCAAAGCAGCCTTGTTCATGCGAGGCTCAGTGCTCGATATTAATGGCTTGAAACAGATGAAACTGGGTTATAGTATTCAGGCCCATAGTTAGTATAGATAGGGATCATATTTTAAATTGACCCATAAGCCATTTGAGGTTCAGGGGTAAAAACAGGGTTTTAAAGGGATAGTTTAGGTATTTAGCTTAGGGAATCTTTCAATAACTGCTTTAGGAAGCTTGTTAGAAGCTAAAAATAGGCTTGCTTAGCCAACAAGTCAGTAATTAAAGGACCAAGTAGCAAAATGATAATTAAAAGGGGAGGCAAAATGCAAAACTGATTCTTAAGGAGGTACCCTAGTAGCCTGCCTATAAAGACACTGCCAAGAGAAAGCTCATTTCAGAGGGGAGAAAAAAAGTACAGAAAACAAAAAAGGCTGAAATTTTAGTGAAAAAAGAATGTTCCATTGAACTTCATCCTGTGATTTCAAAGGTTTCCCATCTATGAAACAATTTTCTAGCTCATCTAGGAATAGAATGGATTGAAATTGTTTTGAAAGTTGGGTTCAAAGTCTGTTAGGTTTTCTCCGAAACTATTTTCTTTTGGGTTGCTGCTCATCAATTCTAGACTTGAAGCTGGTTTCACTGATTTTTCCTACTGATTGATTGTTGCTGTTGTTATTGCTGAACTCCTTACCTCATTTTCTTTGTTCTTTCAATATCAGGTACACATCTTGATTCTAGATTTGTAAGGGGTTTTAAGTATTATGAAAAAAATGAAGATTTCTGTACTTGCTAGACATCTCCGTCTGTTGTTTGTTTTCATTTGATTTGTTGATCTATATTTTCTGCTCTGGTATGTGTAATAATGTTATGCTATGAGGATTCTGTGACAGAAGTAAGGTTTCGGCTACTAATTGTTATGAATGTCGGGATTACTACTGATTGAACACTATATATGAAGAATCACGAGAGCTGCCTTTGAGCGTGTTGGTTGACGTATCTCTTACTACATATATTAGTATTCAGCATTTTTTTTTCTCCTGCCTAAATACCCTTTAAGACCATATTTCAGATTAATTACTTAATTGATACAAGCTGATTTGTTCTGATTATGCACTCTTGTAAGAACCTGTTGGTATGAGGTCTTTGGCATTTCTGATTGAGAGTTGCAAATTCAGTTAATGCATTGTCATTCAATCATCATTTAATTTCCCCCCGTTCATGTGATGCTCCCTTCCTCATAAAGAATCTCAAATGAGAGCCAAGCTTGATTTGGGCTGTGAGAAGGCCCAAAATTAGTGTCGTTCCTACATGTTTTCTTTAATAAGCTCAGATTATGTGGCTGTCTAAATGCGTTGGCATAAAATTGAAGCTCGGCGTGTTAATACAATCCACTTGAAAACTCCAGATTACTCTCTTTTGTTGGAAATCCGAATATATGGTTGAAATGATGAAATAGGCCGCGTAATGTGTTAATCGTCTGAGTTTGAATTATCATGACAGTGTTGGTTCTGTTGCAATCATTAATATTGAAAGCACCGAACTAGGCTGGAATATGGGCCTGGGAATACTTCAATTTGGGCTTCACGTTTTAGCCCAACTGTGTCCGTTATTTACTGACAACGTGGTAGTTGGACGAGGGACTATAACTTACCTGGGCTTTTTCAATACATTCGGTATGGTGTCGTGTTTGATTATCATCATTAAGTTTGAAATTTGCACATTGGTGATTAGAAATTTCTCATGTAGTTTAATTTAGTTAATTTCCGTTAAAATTAGAGTTGAGGTGTGCCATGCCAAACAAAAATGACAATTGTATGGCCCTCACTTAACTATTTCTTTTAAAATTCTTAGAATTCGAGGCGTGCCATTTAGCAAATCTTCCATGGCCCTCGCAAAGTTAACAACGCGTAGTTGCTTTAGGGGCATTATTTTAATAATTTACCTTCCTAAATTCGGGTGCGCATTTATGTGACCAAAATTCAAATCTCAACAATGTTAGATAAAATGTGTCGAGGATCGCGAGTGCATTTATGTGACATGGTTCAAGACATATTTTAAGTAACATTGCAATCTTTCCTAAAAAAATAATTAAATAAAGCGGTTTAAAGTTTAAAATTGCACCATAGGCAAAAACATGTACTAAAATCATATAATAGGCCATTTATAATAGTTGAGCGACCGTGCTAGAACCACAGAATCCGGGGGTGCCTAACACCTTCCCTCGGGTTAACATAATTCTTTATTCAAAATTTTTGATTCGCAGACTTCAAAAGGGAATTCGAAATTTTCTCGATTTTGGATTTAAAATATACCGGTGACTTGGGACAACAAATAAACTATCCCAAGTGGCGACACTGATAAATAAATAATTCTATTTTGAATAATGTCACTTAAATTGAAAAAATTCTCTTATATACTATCCTTCGGGATGGTTTATCTAAAAGAAGGTGTCACAGAATTTGTATACCCCATATTACCCCTTATAGACTTCTTAATTTAACTCAATAGTATCATTAACATGATAATGAATTCATTAATCAATGATTCCAGCCTTATACCATACGTTTTTAGCTAATAAAATAATCCACAACTCTAATTATCCTCAATTAATAACTTTATTTACTAGTTCATGTCTAGTCCATCCATTTAACTTAATCAATATCAAGATATACTTAAGCACATAAAAGAAAACAATATAATTACCTCCTATGGTGTATTTAAGTCGAATTCCATATTATATTTATTTTGCAACACTCCAATCAATTCTTATCCAAAATGACAACTATAGTAGTTCAAACACCCCGAAAATATTACAAAGAACGATTAATCAACCATTTTTCCATTATGTGGTATTTATCCAAATCATTTCTCTTCCAAATATCCACTAAACAATGGCAAAATAGACAGCCCAAAGCAACACGAAACAACCCAAAAAATAGTCCACTACAAGTCGAATAACTCGAACTCACGACTTCCGATCACCGTTCCGTGAGTTCTAACTATTAGAAAACTAATTTATCAGCCTTACTTGATATATAAAGCTTAAATAAAAAATTATACGTTTTTATAACTATTAAGTACCTTTCAAAACTCAAAGTACAAAAAAAAAAGAGGTGATATAGCGATACTTACGTCGTAGGGATCGTTCTAATGTTATCGCTTCTTGATTACATGCCCAGGATGTCAATATTCTTTGAAACCCTTGTGGAGGGATTTAGGATAAGTTTAGGAGTATTATTCTAGTCGTGTTATATGGAAAAGTAAATAAAGAGACGACATAAGGCCTATGTATATCTATTTTAGAAAAGTCAAAGAGGTGTTAGCTTGGCAACTATAATTAGCTCTTCTTTAAACGCTTATATATTTTTATTTGGATGTTGTATGAATGAATGGTAAAGAGTGTTAGAAACTACATTCCAAGACCTTCAATTTGGTATATAATATGTTTGAAAAAGACCTCATAGAACACATGAAATGTATTGCTAAAATACCTTCAACGACCCACCTACTAGTCACATATGTGTCTGCGTAGTCTTGCGAAACAACAAAATATCTCTCTATTCCAATGTCATATAGACAAATAGTTTAATGCATTAAAAACTTGGCTTGTAGATATTTAATTTAATATGTGTATTATCCCATAATTTCAAGTGTATTGGGAGAAAAGCTCCGCTACATTTGATCTAAGTTTTATCACATTTATAAATGTAACTTGTGATGACCTTTGCCAACTTTTGTTCCACAACTCGCTTGACTTCAAAACGTAACACACAGCTATCATATGTCTATAATAACTCATAACATATCCTCCTTATCATGTTAATAGCCCTAGTCTCACCCCAAAGTGCATGTTATAACCCTTAAATAATGCGTTGATGTCAAAGGTTGACATCATTACGGGTTGATTTGATAGGTTTCGGCCCGAGTTTTAGAAGTTGGAAGATTTGAAAGTTCATAACTTCTATTCATGGTGCGATTCATAGTTTCGAAGCTATTTGATGTGGTTTGAGACCTCGAATGAATCCGTGTTAGGTTATAGAATTTGTTGGTATGTTTAGACGGGGTCCCGGGGTTCTCGGGTGTGTTTCGGATGGGCTACAGACCATTTTTTTCTATGTTTGGACTGATGAACTGCTGATGTATGGTTTCTGTAATTGTTTTCACGTCATTTCCTCCGCGTTCTCATAGTGTTATTTTGGAGGATGAACTATTTGATCTTCATGTTCGCGTGCTTCTATCCGCGATTGCGTAAGTCTGCCCTTCCCTTCATCGCGTTCGTTGCTGCCTCTTTGCATTCACATAGTAGAAACTAGGATATGAGAGCTAGTGACCATTTCCTCTTCGTGTTCACATAGTTCAGTTCGCGATTGTGGACTTGTGCCTTTTTGTTCTCCGCGTTTGCGTCCACTACTCCGCGTCAGCATAGTGCTTTTCCTGAGGCAGTGCTATTCTGCATTATGCGATTGCATTTTTTTGTCCGTGATCACGTAGTGCTTTATCTAGCGGTTGAATATTTCTTCTTCGCAATTGCATTAGCTTTTTCCGCGATTTCAACGTACAAGCACTTGGGCAAAATATAAAAGTACTCTATTTCGAGCACTAGCCATTTTCAACATTTTTGGAGTTCTAAAGCTCTGTTTTGAGCGATTGTTTGTGGGTTTTGTACAAGAAAATCGATTGGGTAAGTGTTCTTCACCTTGAATTTATTACATTCCATGGTTTTATCCATACTTTTTCATTAAATTAGTGTTTTGAGTTGAGGAAAAATTGGGATTTTGAAGAAAACTTTCAAAATGTAAAATGGTGATTGGAGGCACAAATTGGTATCGAAATTTGATATTTTTGTATGGTTGAGCTCGTATCTGAATGGGTGTTTGGTTTTTCGATATTTGTCGGGTTTCGAGGTGCGGACACGGGGGTCAAATTTTGGTTTTGATTTTTAGTTTTTGATAAAGATTCAGGCTTTATGATCTAGAATAGTTTCTTATGAATTTTATTCATGCTTTGAAGTTATTTTGGCTAGATTTGAGCTATTCGGAGATCATTTCACCCGAGGAGTCCATTTTAGAGTATCATTCTATATTCTTTGAGGCATGTATCTTGCCTAACTTTTTATGGGGGAACTAAATCTTAGGTTTGTGTCTTCTATGCTAATTATATCATGTAAAGTCCATGAACGCAAGGTTACACGTACGTGCTCGGGCTTATTTGTGGGAAGTTGGCCTTTTAGGGTTCTTAGGTCCTTATATTCACTGAGTATAAAGTTATTTTGTTATGATTAAGTTTTCTATTTACTAGTTTCACCTCCATATGACTTAACTTATGTTGTTACCCTTTTCATTACCATGCTATCCCTGTCCATTCCCCTAAATTGAAAGTAAAATTATATCTTTTGTAATTGTTTATCCTTAATTGAGGTTATGATCTTCTTTTTGCTGCTTATCCTTAATTGAGTTTATTGTTTCTCTCTCATAATAATTTATGTTGTTACCCTTTTCATTACCATGCTATCCCTGTCCATTCCCCTAAATTGAAAGTAAAATTATATCTTTTGTAATTGTTTATCCTTAATTGAGGTTATGATCTTCTTTTTGCTGCTTATCCTTAATTGAGTTTATTGTTTCTCTCTCATAATTGCTCAACCTTAAAAGAAGTTTAAATATCCTATATCTTAGTTGACTTATCCTTATTTGGAATTATTGACTCGTGTTATCTCCCTTATTGTTGAACTATACTTTGTGGGACCGTTGTTACATACTATTTTCTCTCTTATTGAGCTATTCTTATTATGAATTGTATTCTCTATTATGGTTACTCCTTGTGAACTAGTTCTACTGTTTCTTTGTGATCGAAAGATCTTGAATTGATTTAATTGTTGTACTCTTGTGTTATTATCATTGTGGCTGTGGTACTCAGTGTTGTGGTGTAGGAGGATCTGTCATGAGCTTGTTATTATGATGTATGAGGTTTCTGTCGTGCGGTTGGGTTGTGTTGCATGAGTTTTCTGCCGCGCTATTATTACAGTTGATTATGCAAATGTGGCGTGACAAGGCGAGCTATATCTGTGTATTTGCGCATGTGGCAAGAGAATGTGGGCATATTATTATGCACGTATGGCGAGACAAGGCAGGCATTTACTTTATTATTGCACATGCGACGAGACAAGGTGGGCTATTTCAGGGATTGATTTGTGATGACTTGCGATGGACTGGGGGCATTCTTGTTGTTGATATTTGTGTAGTGGCGTACTTACCTGTGTGAGTTTTATCTGGTGGAAGTTGTGGAAAAATATTTTTATGTGCTGTCCATTTTTTCTATACACGTAGTTAATCATTCCTTTCGGTTAAGAGTATGGATCCTGTGTTGTTGATTATGGACACACGCCCTTGTTTACTTCCCTTCTATGTGAGAATGGCTCTATTGACACGTGAGTCATCGGTGCCGTTATAAATTTTTGATGAGGGCACAAGATGCTAAATTTTTAGGGTTTCGAAATTTGGACCCATGAATTGCAGATATTCTGAGTTTCGTTACCTTGTGAGGTTATTTGGCTAAACATGGTGTAAAAGAGGTCGTTTTTATTTAGTTTCTACTTGCCTTTCCTTTATCTATGATCATTGGATTTAAACTGTGCTCCGCTAATTCTACTGTGTCATTATATGGCGTTCCACAGTTAGTTGTTGCTTTCCATTTCTGACTCCAATTATTGTATTATTTTGTTATTGTGCGTAGTCTTTATATAGGTATCATACTTTGTTGTTTCTAAACTTATACTTGTCCAAGTTATCTAGTCCAGTAGGTGTCTTGACTGTTCCTCATCACTACACTACTGCGGTTAGTCTTGATACTTATTGGGTACCACTATCATGTACTCATACTACACTTTTGCACTATTTTTGTGCAGATCCAGGAATTCTGAAGTCAGTTGATCACTGTGAAGACTCAAGGTAAACTTGTTGCTGAGTTCATAGGATTCTGAGTCATTTTCTAGTCATTGTATTACACTGTTTATCCTTATTTCAAAACAGTTGTATTTAGAGGTTTTCTAGCAAAAGAACACTCTGTAGAGCTTATGACTTGTGCTACCGGTTTTAGATTGTAAAATTTGTATAGAGATTTCTTTTTCGAAAGAGTTTGATATTAGTTAAATATTAATGTTATTTAAGTTAATGTTAGGATTACCTAGTCTCTAAGACTAGGTGCCATCACAGCATCCAACTGCGGGAAATTTGGGTCGTGACACCTAAGTAGTGTATGGACACGAATATTATGAATCAACGCATACGATCTTGGATAAATCATGCGTTTTGTCACTCGGAGTCTGATTTCACTTGATATGTCAGTCATGACTTGAGGACTTATATTACATATTAATCACTTACTTGTTGAGATTAATATGTGACATTTGGAGACTTTTAAATTGTTATTTTGACAATGCTCATTTAATTATTGC
This sequence comes from Nicotiana glauca, assembly GCA_026770625.1. NCBI lineage: Eukaryota > Viridiplantae > Streptophyta > Magnoliopsida > Solanales > Solanaceae > Nicotiana > Nicotiana glauca. The sequence goes on along the minus strand of MU685297.1, from coordinate 130,686 downwards.
CTATTATTCCATTATTGTCTTTGCATTTCATGCCTATTAAATAATCTTGCACATTATGTATACTGCCCACTAGTAAGTGTCGAAGTCGACCCCTCATCACTATTTCTTCGAGATTAGGCTATATGCTTACTGTGTATATGTTGTTTATGTACTCACGCTATACTTCTGCACATATTGTGCAGGTTCTGAGGTAGGTCACTCTGGAGTTCATCTTGGCACGTATCTGCATTACCTGGAGGATTAGTGGTGAGCTACTTTCCCATGCTCCATTCTGCAGCACCCGGAGCCTCCTCTTGTTATATTTTTATCATTTCTGCCTATTTTGTTTCAGGAAATAGTTCTTAGAGAGTTTTGTATATTCTACTAGATGCTCATACACTTGAGACATCGGGTTTTGGGAATATTCTAGTAGTCATTATATGGTTTTGGGTTTTAAATTCAGTATGTTTACTCCATAGCTATTTTATGCTTCACATTACTACAACCACCTTTTCATCGTTATCTTATAAAAAAATTAATTAATTTAGAAATATTAAAATGAGAAATTAAATGGGTAGTTCACTATTGGCTTGCCTAGCGGCAACATTGGCGCCATCGTGGCCTATAGTGGAAATTGGGTTATGACAACTTGTTATCATAGCTCTAGGTTCACATAGGTTTAACAAGACAAGAGCTCTTGTGTATCGGTGCTGAAACATCCGTACTTATCTTCGAGAGACTATAAGGTATTGGGAAACTTCTCTTTCTTCATATCCTTTCGTGTAGTTGATATTGTGCTAAGTATTTTTCTCTTAATCACTCACATATGGTTAGAATGTATGCGACAGATGTATCTCGAAGTGGAGGGGCTGCTACCCACATTTCTAGAGGCCGAGGTATAGGCCAGGGTAGAGCTCCAGCACCTGCTAGAGAACGAGGGCATGCTAGAGTTGCTCCCATCGTGCCACCATCAGATCAAGTAGAGGAGGTTATGGGCCGTATGTTCTGGTTCATGGATTTTATGATGTATGTTAGTTTATTTCCAATGGACCCAGCCACATCTCAGGAGGGAAGGGGGAGTACAGACCCCTACCGCTCAGGCTCCAGGACACGCTACTGTCGTATAACATACCTCAGGTGTATTACCTGTGGGGATAACCCAACCAGTTATAGCAGTTGTACCAGATCCTAGACTAGATGCGGTCATTGAGCCGTATAAGCTGTTGGATAGATAGACCAGACTGCATCCTGCTGCCTTTAGCTGTGAGCGACATAAGGACCCCTAGGATTTTATTGACCGTTGCACGGACAGGCTTCACAACAAAAAAGTATTGGAGTAAAACGGGGTGGACTTCACCATATTTCCGGTGGAGGGCAAGGCCCATAGATAGTAGTCGTCCTATTTTTGTAGCAGGCCAGCAGGTTTGCCTACCTTGACTTGGGATCTGTTCACACATCTCTTTCTAGAGAGATATATTCCACCCTCTTGAGGGAAGATCTACGGGGTTAGTCCAAACGTCCCTAGCAGTCAGATTTTTGTGACCGATTATGAGGATAGACTCTCTAAGTTGTTCCACCATGCACTTATGATACTCCACATTGATGCAGAGAGAGTGTGGAGGTTTATTGCGGGCTTGCATTATGGTATTCATGTTACTATGGCTTGAAAGGTGGAGATGGGGACCCCTTACGAGTAGATTGTGGAGATAAGTGGCGCATTCAGGGTACCCGCACCCAGGGCCAAAACATATCATAAAGGAGAAGAGGCCTCGGCATTCTAAAGGATTTAGTAGCGCGTTGTCTAGGGGAAAAGGTCAGTTTATGAGGGGCCAATCCAGCAGTACCACTTATTCAGCACTATTGCCTTCTCAGGGTGCACTAGTGCGACCCTATATCAGTGTCATTCTAGAGTGCTCCTACCATACACCGGCTAGTCAGGACCCTTCCAGTTGGTATTCACCTCACCAGGGCTAGACTCAGGGTCAGTCATCTTCCTCACTGAGAGGTTGCTATGAGTGTGGGGAGCTTGGTCACATAAGTAGATCTTGCCCCAAAATTTGAGGAAAGGTAGTACAGCATGGCCATCATCCCATGGTTACCGGACCAGCTGTTGCACCAGCCATCTGGCCTACCAGCGGCAGAGGGAGGGTGCGTAGGGATCTCCCTAGAGGAAGATGATAGGTAGGTAGTGCTCTATCTATGTTCTATGCTTTTCCAGCAGACCAAATGTAGTAGCCTCATATGCCATGATCACATGTATTTTTTCTGCCTGCGGCAGTGATGCTTTAGTGTTATTCAATATAGGGTCTACATATTTCATTATCTAGATGTCCCTCGTGAGTCCTTGGGTGCTCCGATTTATATGTCCCCACCCGTAGGTGATTCTATTATTGTAGATTGAGTATACCAATTGCTCGACATGACCGACTTTGAGGTCACCTTGGGCATGGACTGGTTCTCACCAAATCATGCCATTCTTGATTACCATGCCATGACTGGTACCTTGGCGATGCCACAGTTTCCTAGATTAGAAAGGAGGGGTTCATCTATCAGTGCATCTAGTGAGGTTCTATCTTTCTTGAAGGCTCGACACATGGCCAAGAAGGGTTATTTGGGTTATCTAGCTTATGTTCAGGAGTTCCACGATGTGTTTCCTTCTGATTTACCAAGCGTGCCACCAGATTGTGATATTGCTTTTAGTATTGATTTTGCACCGGGTACCCAACTTACCTCTATTCTACCATACGACATAGCTCTAAAATAGTCAAAAAAGTTGAAGCAAAAGCTTGAGAAGTTGCTCGCAAAGGGGTTCTTCAAACCGGGTGTGTCGCCTGGAGGTGCACCGGCATTATTTGTGAAAAAAAAGGAAGGGAGTATGCAGATGTGCACTGATTATCGCCAGTTGAACAAGCTTACTATTAGGAACAAGTACTCATTGTCGCGTATTGTTGATTTTTTTGACCAGTTGCAAGGTGCCAGGGTGTTCTCTAAGATCAAATTGAGATATGGGTATCATCAGCTGAAGATTTATGCTTCAGATGTTCTGAAGACGTCTTTCCGGACTAGATATGGCCAATATGAGTTTTTGGCGATGTCTTTCGACTTGATTAATGCCCCGGTGGCATTTATGGATTTAATGAACCGAGTGTTCAAGCCTTATCTTGACTCTTTTGTCATTTTCTCCACTGATGATATTTTGATCTACTCGCATAGTGTGGAGAAGCAAGAGAAGTATTTGAGAGTTGTGCTTCAGACCTTCTGGGAATAGAAGCTATATGCTAAGTTCTGCAAATGTGAGTTCTGGTATGATTTTGTGGTATTCTTTTATCATGTTGTATCAAGTTAGGGTATTATGGTGGATCCCAGGAAGATCGAGGTAGTGCAGAGTTGGCCTCCTCCTACTATAGCGACTGAGAAGAGGAGTTTCTTGGGTTTAGCAGGTTATTATCGCTGGTTTATAGAGGGCTTCTAATCTATTGTATCACCTTTCACTAGACTAACCCAGAATTGTGCTCCATTCCAATGGTCTGATGATTGCGAGGTGAGCTTTCATGAGCTCAAGACAACTTTGACTACAACACCGATTTTAGTGTTGCCTTCTATTTCAGGGATGTATATTATGTGTTGAAACGTTTCATGCATTGTTTAGGGTTGTGAATTGATATAGGAGAGGAAAATTATTGCATATTCTTCGTGTCAGTTGAAGCCCCGTGAGAAGCATTACCCCATACATGATATGGAGTTGGTCGCGATAGTTCATGCTCTCAAGATCTATCGGGATTATCTTTATAGGGTGTCCTATGAAGTTTACCCTAATCATTGTAGCTTGCAGAATTTGTTTAAGCAGAGGGATCTTAATTTGAGGTAGCGCATGTGGCTTGAGTTACTGACGGACTATGATATTACCATCCTTTACCACCCGAGCAAGGCAAATGTGGTTGTGGATGCCTTGAGTAGGAAGGCCGAGAGTATGAGTAGTTTGGCATTTATTTTAGTAGAGGAAAGACTAATGGCGTTGGACATTCCGTATTTAGCTAAGACTTCTGAGGTTGGATATATCAGATCCCAATAGAGTTCTTGCTTGTGTTGTAGCTCAGTCTTCATTATTTGAGCGGATCAACACTCGCCAGTACGATGATTTGCACATTATTCTTCATAGGGAGACGGTATTACAGGGTAGATCCAAGGAGTTTACTATCGGCGAGGATGGTGTTATGTGACTCCAGGGTCTCTTATATGTTCCTAATGTTTATTTCTTGAGAGAGAAGATTCTAGAGAAGGCACACAGTTTTAGGTATTCTATTCATGTTGGTGCTACGAAGATGTATTGCACCCGAGGCAACATTATTGGTCGGGGCGGATGAAGAAGGACATACTTGAGTATGTATCGAGGTGCCTAAATTGCCAGCAAGTTAAATATGAGCACTAGAGGCCAAAGGCCTACTTTAGCAGGTGGTTATACTGGAGTGAAAATAGGAGCGGATCACTATGGACTTTGAAGTTGGGTTGCCGTGGACGTTGAGGAAGTTTGATGTTGTTTGGGTCATTGTCGACGAGCTGACAAAGTCGGTACTTTTTAGAGAGATTGGCCCAGATTTACATTTAGGAGATTGTCTGTGTCACGACCCAAAATATCACACATTGTGATGGTGCCTATCAAAATATTAGGCAAGCCGACAACTCGCAAATAACCACGCGTCATTAGTTTAAAACATATTGACATAAGCTTAAATGGTAAAGATCTCATAATTAACTGATAAGAAAATACCGCAACTCACTACAAAATCTCCCAAAATCCGGGTGTCACTAAGTAAATGAGCATATATATAACAATACAGTCTAACTGCTAAAACAAATTTCTTGAAAGATGGACCAATACAAATAAACTGAAAAGAAAGAGAGTCGAGGTTTGCGGACACCAAGGCAACTACCTTAATAGTCTCCAATAGATAAATCTGAAAAAGCTAGCAACTGTCGTTCCCAGAAATACTTGAATTTTCACACAAAGTAAAAAGTGTGCTATGACTACAACCGAGCTAATGAACTCAATACATAACAAGACTAACTTGGACAAAAAGCAGTGATGTGCTCAGGCAAGTACAGTCCAAAGACATATTTAAACGGTATAGAAATGTAGACATGCTTCCAACTTTAAGAGTTTAAATTAAACACAGATAAAATATATCAAGTGTGAATGATAGGAGGAATGGTACATCTCTATATCTACACGTCAATTATGCATGCTAACTGTAATGCAACACAGTGATAAAATCATATGCATACTCTCGGTGTACTTAATCTCACTCAGCACGCACAATCACTCAGTCCTCCCAATCACTCGGCACTTGCGCTCGACACTCGCACTCAGTAGGTACCTGCGCTCACTGCTGGTATGTTAGCATTCGGAGCTGTGGATCCTTCCCAAGCACTAATATAAGCCAATCATGGCATGAATCAATAAAGCCTATTGCAATGTGCCTCCCGATCCTATAAGTATCACTCATAATTAGGCCATCAACCTCACTCAGTCATAAATCTTTCCATTCTCTTGGGCTCACAAATTTCATGGATCAGCCCAAACAGTGATAATTTGATATATCAATAGATAGCAACAGAGACTGAGACATGAGATGCAAATGATAGATTTAACTAAGTACATAATTATAAATTAAGCAAGTAATTCGACAGCCAAAATGACCTCTATAGGTCCTAATAGTACCATCATATAGCCTAAGCATAATTTCTGATATGAATTACAACTAAATTTCACTAACACATAGTGAATTCACGAACAATAACAAAATTAGATGACTATGCAGCTCTACGGAATCGATCGAGTCACAATTTCTACGGTGCATGCCCACACGCCTATCACTTAGCATGTGTGTCACCTCTACACTAACCATATAACACATAATTTAGAGATTCATACCCTCAGAACCAAGTTTAGAACGGTTACTTACCTCAAGCCGTGCAAATCTGTAATCCAACAAACCCTTGCCTCGTGAATTGACCTCTGAACGACTTGAATCTAGCCAAAACAACTCGATACAATCAACACAAGCTACGTGAATCAATTTCGTATGATAAATCTATGTTCTTTAACAAAAAATCAACATCGGGCCTACGTCTCCGAATCAGATAGAATTAACAAAATCCAAACACTCATGCAACTATGAGTCCAACTATATCAAAATTATTCAATTCTGATCACAACTAGACCTTCAAAACTCCAAATTAATGCCTATGAAGTTTCTTCAAATTTTCCTGATTTTTCCAACCCAAAACACTAATTAAATGATAAATATAATAATATATTCATGTATATTAACCAAACTTGAATTAGAATCACTTACCCTAATAAATTCCTTGAAAATCCCTACAAGAGTCGCCTCAAACCAAGCTTCTAAAGTCCAATTTTGAAATATTACTCTAACCCTCATTTTTTAATCATATATCCTAACCAGGTGCTTTTGTTTGCGATCGTGGAAAATGCTTCACGATCGCGAAGAAAAAATTCACAAGCTTCGAAATTAACTCTCTGCGTACGCAGAACTCTACGCACGAATGTGATTCATACACTTATCAACCTACACGTTCGCGGACCACTTAACGCGATCATGGAGAACAAATCACGTGGACTCCCAGGCTCCACCTTTCTTCTTTGTGAAATCGACCAAAAGCACATAATCACGATTCATTAATTCCAAATCTCCACGATCACAGACCTCTTCTCGTGATCGCATAAAACAATGTTCTACCAGTCGCCAAAACACCATTTGCGGTCGCAATATCCCACTCGCGATCGCATACAAGGAAGCCAACAACAGTCATGACAACAATTTCAGTAAATCTACTCAGTCAAATTTCTATCCCTTAACCATCCAAAATCCACTCGAGGCCCTCGGTACCTCAACCAAACATACGAAATCGATTCAAGGCTAATGAACTTATAATCTTCTAACTTCCAAAACTAATGCCAAAACATACCAAACCAACTCCGTTTAACCTCAAAGTTTGTACACTGGTCATAAATGGCACCACAAACCTATTGCAACATTTAGAACACAAATGTAAGTCTGGTAACCATAAAATCAACTATCAATCAAACTTCTAAGCTCTCCAAACTTCAACTTTTCCTACTTTTGCCTATTCAAGTTAAAATCACCTATAGACCTCCAAATCAATACCTAGACACAGTTCTAAGTCAAAAATCACAATACAAACCTATCAGTACCATCAAAACTACGTTTAGGAGTCAATTACACATAACTCTACATACGGTCAACTCTTTTAACATTCTCGGAACATTCCCGGAAGTCCAACAAGTCACCTAACAACAAATGTGCATGGAATAAGAAATAAGTGGGGGAATAAGGGTATAAAACATAAAATGACCAGCTGGGTCATTATATTATCCCCCTATTAAAAAAATGTTCATCCTTGAACGGAAGTCTCAAATAGGCATGGATATCTACTCCGCATCTCCCGTTCGGCCACCCAAGTAGCCTCCTCGAGTGGCTAAGAAATATGTGGGGATTTCTACTACTTATTAGCACCTTTTAGCTTTTGTTTTAGCCCGGAAGTATGAATTGTGTTCCCGAAACTAATGAAATTGTTCAAATTGCAAGAATACTGGAAGTTTGGTCGATGAAATCTGACCCAAAAAGGGCGTAGAAGCACAAAAGTATGTTCTGCAAAAGGAATTCTACCACCGCTGAAGAAATTGCGGACCAGACAATTCAATCTACAGCTGCTAACCAAAAAGTAAAATCTAGCAGAACTTTCAGCAATGTGCGGACCACAAATGAATTGTACAGCCACAGAATTGGGCTAAAAGTCAAATATCAAAGAGTATGCAAAACAACCAAGTCCAAGAGCTTTTGTGAATTGCAAAACACACAAAAATTATGCGGTCGTAGAAGGGTGACTCACGGAGGCAGTCCAGAAATGTGTTTCCGCAGAAGACTGCCTCGCGGCTGCAGTTTAGAAATATGCGACAACAGAATTCCACTTCTTATTAGATGAAGAAATATGCGGACCGTACATAGAATTCTGCGACGTAGAACATCCGGAGGGGCATTTTTGTTACATTTTTAGCCCTATATAAATAGACGAGTTTGACAAAATTATGTCAAGTTTTGAACATTTGAAGCTGCAGTAGCCGTTTTTCTTTACTACTTTCGGAGTTTTACATTATTTGGTTTATCTACATTAGATTTCATCATTTTAATCTTCCATTATCAGTTTAATTAGCTATTCTTCAAATCCCATTATGAGCAACTAGACTTTTACTAGGGTTGTGACAAAACCCTGGTGTTTAAACCTTATGGGGATCATATAGCGCTTGTTTATGACTGGGTATTGATTATTTAGCTTAGTTCATGCTTCAATTGTAGAATTAATGGTTGCAAATATTGATTCATGCCTATTTGACTTAGTCACTACTTGAGAAAGAGGAACCTAATTTTGGGATAACTTAGCTAACAAGGAATTGTATCAATTGAGAGATTGATTAATCCAATTAAAGGGTTCAACCTAGAGACAGTAATAACCTAACTTGAACTCTTATCAACTATTTTGGTTGACACCTATTTGGTCTTGAGAAAGCCAAATTGGGGCAAAACCACTCTCTAACCAGAGGTGTTGAGCAGGTAATGTAGAGTTGTTAGCAATAACACGCCCTAATCAAAACAAGCATTAGCACCTAAGTTATGATCATAGCCCTAGGCCTTTAATCCAATTGGAAAAACCTTAACAATATCAATATTTAATCTATTTTCTTTAGCTTGCATTCATTATAGTAATTGTAGAACTAGAAAACAAAATCGTGTTTTGGAAGGGCAATCTTGTGGCGATGCCCCTTTTTTCTCGTGAAATTGGGTTTACGATATTTTGGAAGACAACTCTATTCTTGTTTATGAATTAGGTTTTTGGAATTGAAGAGTTGCCACCTAAAGATTAAGTGCATTAGGACACTAAGAGTTTTGAATTTAAAAACCAGTGTTCGGGTAAGGGCTAGAAATTATCTCATGGGGAAGGTGTTAGGCACCCCTCAAGATCCACTAGTGTTGTTCCCCGCCATGCTATGTTGTGACTTTAATGTTAACAAGTATACAAATAAATTTACACATAAGGGTTGCAAATAGGTATGTAGCAAGCAAGTTGAAATCTATAATTTGTTTAAGGGAGGGTCTAAATAGCAGAAAATTAGCCAGGCCATTGAGTAAGTAAAATGGAATTTAGAAAGGATAATGCAATAAAATTAAGAGGAGTTTTAAGTAGCAGAAAAGACAAAATTTATTGGTATTAAACTAAGTTATATAAAGGTAAGGGGGTCCTAGGTTTATAAAGCACATGGATAATCCACACAACACCGGTAACCAATCGTACGCATAGTGTTATCGTGCGATCATCATCTCCATTTCTACCCTTCCCACCCCGTAAAGGTTATTTAAACGTGTGGATTGGTCACGAATGCTTAGTGCGTGCTATTACCCATCCCGTCCTATAAGTCCTAGAAGGTATTTAGGACCACTATTCCTACAAGGTAAGTTCTAGGTTGAACCCTCAGGTTTAAAGGACAAAATACTAGGCGACATACATAACAAGTAGGACTTCACATAAAGGGGACCATACAAAGGCAAATAAGAGGCTCACGGATCCTTCATAAGTAAAACTGTAATTAGCACATCTCAAACACATTTAAGATCTTAAAAGAACGTGAGTTTAAAGATCATTTTTAGCAGAAGGTTTAATCACAATTGAATGATCTGAAGAGTGTTTGACATGTAGAAGTACAACTAAGAAATTAGTTGAGCAAGTAACGGTAAGGGAACTGTTAAAACATTGTTTGAAAAAAAAGGATAGAGATTTGAAAAATACAATAGTTTAATTAGACAAGAATCAAAATAACGTGATCCTGAGCAAATAGGAACCATTAATTTAAAATCTTAATAGAGCACGAATCAGGAAATTTAGTGAGAATAGATACGTGATTTCAAAAATATTTGTTTCCAAATATAGACGGATATTCAGTAAAAGAGTGACCTCCAGAGAGTCACAACAGGAATGAGAGTGGCAGAATTTAAATAAAAGTTTATTAGTCTTAAACTGATAAGAAAATGGTTAATCGATTCTTATTAGGGCCTAAAGCTTGCCTAGGTGACGTATAGTTTGCCTAATTACCCTAAAGGGGTGAGCATGCATATTAATCCCAGTTTTAAAGGACATGGTTAATCAAACTTGAATTATTAGCTTAAACATACTGGTGAGGCGTTCATCAAATTTCAACTTACACAAAAATATAAATCCTAAGTAACATAGCATCTAATTCACGTAAAAGTCCTAAAACATGGTATCTAAATGCCAATGAAAATGCAGCAGTAGTTTTAACAGTTATTTGTGAGTCATTAGCTAGTTGCGAATATGTAGTGAGTGTGACAACAAACTGAAGTAAAGTGTCTAAAACAAGATTACTACTACATGAGATGCATGTCCTATACATGATGTCTATTGCACAAATAGGTAAGTAAAGCCCTATGATCATGTTTTCTACTCATAACTTTGAACTAAGCATGCATGACCCCAACCCATTTTCACTATAGCCCCCAATCATTCGTTTACAAATTATTGCAAACCATGATAGCTGAATTACATAATGAAAAAATAAAATAAGAAGCTACTCCATTGGGAGCCTTCAACCAGGCCCAATCTTCCAACCTCACTTCTTTCGAGTTTCACAACATTGACCATGGTTTGGGTGCGACAAAGCTCCCTAAGGGCCTAATGGGGGGGGGTCCTTGGCCAATACCAGCACCCAAATATTACCAAAATGTTGAAAGACAAATGCAGTGTTTCATTGCTAGCCTTGTGCATCAAAGTTCAATGGGTACACAATGGTGCCTAAGGCAAAGCTTACACGAAGGGGGTAGAACCTAAACTCAAGGTGTAGTGAAAGTGTGATGGAAATTTCTTTTAAAAAAATTGAGTTGAAACACTATTTTAAAAATGATCCATGTAGAAACAGTTTTGAAAGAGGAAAACAATGGGACATTTTTGACAAACTCAGGACCAAAATACATCATAGAGTTCAAGGCAATAAACACAGACAGATAAAAAGGAAGTGAGGGTAAATAGTTCACATGAAATAACACAATTACATCTAGATACCAAAGGGAAGCAATTCAAAACTTAAACAGTCATAGGTTCCAACCAAAAGGGCTCATGATCACACGCTGAGAATGTACTTGGGTTAGGGAGTAGGGAAGAACATGCATTAAGAAGACCAATAAGCATGCTAGTTGCAATAAGAATAGCAGAACCATAAGTAAAGGCATAGAAGAAACAAAATAAAGTGCAACATCTATAAAAGCGTATTGTTTTGGATGCTATAAATCAAATAGAGAGCATACCAGTTAAGGATGAGATATTGTAGAGCAATAGTGTGCAGGGAAGTGAGCAGTAGTATGCAAACCAAACAATCAACAATGTATAAAGCAGTAGAATAATAGAGCAGCCCCCAAATATCACTTAATCTTGGCTTTCAGCCAACTGAATAATCAGTAATCAACAGGAAAGTGGGAGGGGATTTGTAGAAAAACAAGAGAGAACACTGAGAGAGTTCAGAGCAATGAGCTTTGTATGTTGGTGATGTGCAATGTATCCATATGTAATGCAAAAGAGAATGGGGTACTTATATCTCTCAAATTAAGTTAAAAATAAGGTAATACATATAGACTGATTATAATTAGGGAAATAATACCAATTAGAATCAATTAAAGACTCGGACTTCCTTCAATTAAGGAGTCCTAGTTCAAACGGTTACAAATTGTGTCAAATAAGGAAAATTATTATTTTCCAGACTGATATTTCCATAATAGGAGTAGTAAAAAGTACACAGAATATTTTAAGTAAATATAATGGCAGCATATTGTACACACAAATTAATTCAAAGAATCACAGATGAAATTGGAAAATCACAGGGAATCAGTACTAAGTAAGGAGAGAATTTCACAAATAAGGAAGTTATACAAAAATCAGTGTTAAACTTCTAAGGAAAACATATACAAATTTAGGGATTTGAAGAGATGCACAAAATCAGCAGAAAATTTGGTAAACGATGAACAAGTAAGCCTATAGAGCACAATATACATGAAAATCAAAGAATCCTACGCAAGAAATCCTAGAATCAATAGAATGCTGGAACCTTAATAGTAAAATTAAAACATGAAACTTGGAGAATAACCAGAGGATCACACCAACAAGCACATAACACAAACATAAACACATAATACTAAAAAAAACAGAAGATATAGTGATTTCGAAAGAGGTTTAGAAACCCCAGTTTAAAAAGAAAAAGAAAAACGTTGAAAACTTGAACAATCGCAAAGATCGAGTAGAGAGTAGTGTAAAACACAAAAGAACAAGTTGAAAATCGTTTAAAAAAGACAAAGTTTTAAGAAAAAATTAGGATTTTGTAACAAACCAGTGAGAGGTAAGGAACCTGGCTGTGAAAGTTATTGATAATGATGCTCGTAGCACCATCGAACCATAAATCATTAGAGAAAGGTCAGAGATAAGTCAGGCAAAACCTTCGATGACCATCTTGTATGGTGGAGGTTCCTGGAGTCTCGAAGGTAGAGGGAATCAATAGGACAAGGTTTCATAGTGGCTAGTGGTCGAGGAAAGTGAGGTTGGAGGTGGCCGGAGAGGCGATGGATTTATCGGAGACGAGGGAGAGAACCAGAATGTTCTAGAGAGAAGGGAGAGCAAGAGTCAGTGTAGAGAGAGAGAGAGAGAGAGAGAGAGAGAGAGAGAGAGAGA
>MU685297.1:95914-116115 GCA_026770625.1 Nicotiana glauca | reverse complement strand
GAAATAAATCATGGGTCGTTGATCTTACTTGATCAACGACTCAGATTAGATTGAAGTTGGATCGGGTTATTAAATGGGTTTGGGTCGGGTGATTTGAAGATTGGGTCGGGGATTTTGGGGTTGAAATTGGGGGTTCAATTTGTGGTTAAAATTGGAATGTAAAGGGGTTATAATTGAAATGGACGAGGCTAAATGTTAAACAGCCATTTCTTCCCTTTTTATTTTAATAAAAATAGTTAAAATAGTTTTAAAACCAATTAAAAGCTCTAAATTTATTAATAACATATAAATGTTAATTAAAAAATATAGGGAGTGATTTGATAATTATAAAATACTGTTAATTGAAAAATAGGCTATAATTATAATTATAGCAATTTAGCTTTTAAAATACCAAATAAATTTTATAAAAATATAAACAAATCACCTCAATTATGCCTTGGTGTAAATATGAGAATAAAAAAATAAGTCATTCACTAAAAATGATAGTCTGGGAATAATTATTGAATTTTGTACTGTTAAAATACATAACAAATTTATTTAAAAACCTTTAAAATAAGGAAAAAATATAAAAACTCTTGGATATGCCTATATATGCATGTACATACTATTTTGAGAATATTTTGAGTACTTATAAATACATAGGAAACAATTGAGAATCAACAGTTGCGTCTCTTTACCCGGGAAGGATGAAAGAGTTGTTGGGTAAAGATATGATGACTAATTTTGACCAAGAGAAACGACTTGCAAAGGTTTTGACCGAGCTCTGGTTTCTGAGCCGCCTATATATCCCTAGTTTTATAGGAATCAGGTCATATATAGTTTGGGATACATCGACGGAGTATGCCGATGGAGGTTTTTGAATAGACGGACGCAATATTTAGGTTGGGAAAGGTGGTCAGGGACAGATGGGCTGCGGGCACTGGAGCGGGATCGCTCCCGCTGTAATGGTCATTGCCAGCTGATGTACCTGCAATTGAGTAATACAAGCATATCGTGCAGAATTTAAACGTGATGCAAGTTCCCGTTAGACTACGAATGCTGCCTTTAGACGGTTAGGATGATGTCCTCATACCATGATGTCCTGGGCCATGAAGCGTATAATAAAGGATTCACAGGCTATGAAATGATGTTCTCGGGCTATAACAATGGTGCCTCCGAACCATGATGCCTTTGAATAATGATGTGCAGGATATAAAGTGGGGTCCTCGGACCATGACATGGCATTCTCGGACTATGAAAATGGTGCCTCTGAACAATGACACCCTTGGACAGTTTGGCGGTATTTTAGCCCATAAGATGCAAGATTTGGCAGTATTTTAGCCCATGAAATGCAAGATTTGGCGGTATTTCAGCCGATGTGAAGGATAAATCTAAATGACGATATTTCAGCCGACAAAAATTTAAATAAAGCTGGCGATATTTCAGCCGAGGTAGAAAGATGTAACTGGCGATGTTTCAGCCGACTGAAATTTAAATAAAGCTGGTGATGTTTCAACCGTGGTAGAAAGATGTAACTGGCGATATTTCAGCCGACAAAAAGCATAAGTATAGATGAAGATAGGGATTTAAATATAACCGGCGATCTTTCAGCCGATACCGAGGTTTAAATAAAGTTTGCGATATTCCAGCCGATATAGAATTTAAATAAAGTTGGCAATATTTCAACCAATATAGATATTTAAATAAAGTTGGCGATATTTCAGCCGATGAAAAGATTTAAATAAAATCGGTGATATTTCAGCCAATGTAGTTATCTAAATAGAGTTGGTGATATTTCAGCCGATATAAAGATTTAAATAAAGTTGGCATTCTTTCAGCCATGCAGATGGAGGTAGAGCTTAACCTCAGAAGGTAGAATGGTAGCCTTATGCAATGTAGAGAAATATAGGATGGAGGTAGAGCTTAACCTGGGAAGGCAGAATGGTAGCCTTATGCAATACAGAGAAATATAGGATGGAGATAGTGCTTAGTCTCGGAACGCAGAAAGGTAGCCTTATATAATGTAGAGAAAAATGTAGATGGAGACAATTCTTAGTCTCGGAAGGCAGAAAAGTAGCCTTATGCAATGAGAAAAATGCAGATAGAGACAGTCCTTGGTCTTGGAAGGAAAAAAGGTAGCCTTATGCAATGCGAAAAATGCAGAATGGAGATAGTGCTTAACCTCGGAAAGCAGAAAAGTAGCCTTATGCAATGCAAGAAAATGCAGGATAGAGGTAGTGCTTAACCTCGGAAGGAAAAAAAAGTAGCCTTATGCAATGCAAGGAAATGCAGGATGGAGGTAGTTCTTAACCTCGAAAGGCATAAAAGTAGCCTTATGCAATGCAAGGAGTAAAGGCGAAGAGTAACAAAATCTTTTAGCTGAGAGGTGATAGCTGACAGTTCGTTGTCATTGTGGCTGCTGGGAATGTCGTGCGCGGATAGCACTTGTAAATGGGCGATGATTTTGAGAGTCGTATTCCTGAAAAATATGAGTTTGTAATCGTATCTGATGACTTTATGTCTGGGGTGCCTCCATCCAAAGAAAAATTGTGAGTTTTGTAAAGGGGGAAGGTTAGTTCATCTTCCCTTGGATCTCTTTTGTCCTACTCGGCTCTTGCTTTCATTTGGGGTAGCGTTGCTAAAGAAAGCTATTTTGACAGTAGCCATGCATGATTTAGAAAAATAATAAAAATATGATGTAAATACATAATAGGTAAAACGATTTTAGATGAACCATTGACTGCGACACGGTTCAAGATATTGCAACCTCTTTTGCTCCAAAAGTTTGAGGGTCCTCCTCAAAATTCTGCCCCAGTTTACTGGGCTGGTGCCTCTGACGGCTATGCGTGATCCTCGAGGAAAATGAAAATTTTATTGAATTGTGACCGAACCCATAAGGCTGCCTACGTATCCCCTTTTAAACGGGAATCAGGTCAGATGTAGTTCAATTACATCATAGAGAAATCATAATGTTTACACATAGTATCGCTTCACCGCATCTGAATTGATCAACTTTGGCCAAACTTCTCCGTCCATTTCTACAAGTATGAGGGCTCCTCCAGTTAGAGCCCGGTGAACCATGTACGGGCCTTGCCAATTTGGAGAGAACTTTCTTTTGGCTTTGTCTTGGTGCAGAAAAATCTTCTTTAGTACTAACTGCCCTAGTGTGAATCGTCTTGGCCTGACTCTCTTGTTGAACGTTGTGGTCATTCTGTTCTGATAAAGCTAACCATGGAAAATTGCATTCAGTCTTTTCCCGTCTATAAGGGCTAATTGCTCGTAAAGACTCTTTACCCATTTTGCATCTTCAAGTTCTGCTTCCTACATAATTCTCAGGGAGGGAATCTCTACTTCGGCTGGGATAACTGCCTCGGTACCATAAACCATCATATAAGGAGTCGCCCCAGTTGATGTACGGACAGTGGTACGGTATCCCAATAGAGCAAATGATAGCTTCTCATGCAACTGCTTGTGTTTTTCTATCACTTTCCTTAGTATATTTTTGATGTTCTTGTTGGATGCTTCTACAACTCCATTCATCTGAGGTATGTAGGCCGTAGAATTCTTGTGCTTGATCCTGAAGGTCTCACACATTGCTTTCATCAAGTCACTATTGAGATTGGAACCATTATCAGTGATGATCGACTCAGGGATGTCAAATTGGCAAATGATACGATCGCAGACAATGTCTGCCACAACCTTCTTGGTTACCGCCTGATATGATGCTGCTTCAACCTATTTGGTGAAATAATTAATTTTCACTAGAATGAACCTGTGCCATTTAATGCGGTAGGCTTGATAGGTCTAATTACATCCATTCCCCAAGTGGCGAACGACCATGGTGAGCTTGTTGCATTGAGCTCATTAGGAGGCACCTTTATCATGTCTGCATGGATCTAGCAATGATGGCATTTCCGAATATACCGGATGTAGTCTGTCTTCATAGTCATCCAGAAATAACTAGCTCGGAGTATTTTCTTGGCTAAGACGAAACCATTTATGTGTGGGGCACAGATCCCTGCATGAACCTCTTCCAATAACCTGGATGCTTCCTTTGCTTCGACACACCTTAGTAATCCCAAATCAGGAGTCCTCCTGTATATGATTCCTCTGCTTTTGAGTAGTGTTTGCAAGTTCTGGATACTCTCCTACTGACAGATATTTCTTAATGTCATGGAACCATGGTTTTCCATCCAATTCTTCCTCAACATGAGCACAATAAGCAGGTTGATCCTGGATTTTTATCGGGATAATATCAATGAATTTCTTATCTAGATGTTGAATCATGGATGACAGGGTGGCCAATGCATCAGCGAACTCATTCTGAATTCTGGGGACATGTCGAAATTCTGTCTTTGTAAACCTCTTCCTCAAATCTTGTACATGATGCAAGTATGGGAGTATTTTGGGATTCTTGGTTGCCCACTCTTCTCAAACCTGATGTATGAGCAAGTCTGAATCCTGATCACTAGTAATTCCTGAACGTTCATATCAATGGCCAGCTTGAGCCCTAAGATGGATGCTTCATACTCGGCCATGTTGTTGGTGCACGGGAACCTAAGTTTGGCGGACACCGGATAATGTTGACATGTTTATGATACTAGGACTGCTCCTATGCCAACAACTTTAAAGTTTGATGCCCCGTCAAAAAAGATTCTCCAGCCATCATAGGATTCTGCAATGTCTTCTCCTAAGAAAGAAACCTCCTCATCGGGAAAATATGTCTTTAGAGGCTCGTATTCTTTAACCAATGGGTTTTTGGCAAGATGATCGGCTAGTGCTTTTCCTTTGATCGCTTTTCGAGTCACGTAGACAATATCAAACTCACTCAACAGAATTTACCATTTGGCCAGCTTGCCCATGGGCATGGGCTTCTGGGAGATGTACTTCAACGAATCGATCCTTGATATGAGATAAGTGGTATAGGCACAGAAATAATGCCTCAACTTCTGAGCTGCCCAAGTTAGAGCACAATAGGTGCATTCTAGTAGGGAATACTGGGCCTCGTACGGGGTGAACGTCTTGTTGAGATAGTATATGGCTTGCTCCTTTCTCCCCATTTTATTATGTTATCCTAAAACACACCCGAATGCTCCATCTAGTACTGCAAGGTAGAGCAATAGCGGTCTACCCGGTTCGGGCAGAACCAGAACTGGTAGTGTTAACAGGTATTCCTTGATTATGTCAAAGGCTTTCTGACAATCATCAGTCCATTTAGTGGCGGCGTCCTTCTTCAACATCTTAAAGATAGGTTCACAAATGACGGTGGACTGGGCTATGAACCGGCTTATGTAGATAAGTCTCCCCAAGAAACTCATAACCTCTTTCTTATTATTTAGAGGTGGTAATTCTTGAATGGCCTTGACCTTTGACGGATCAAGTTCTATTCCCCATCGACTTACGACGAACCCTAGAAATTTTCCGGCTGGAACCTTGAAAGGGCACTTGGCGGGATTCAGTTTCAGATTATAACTTCTCAATCTGTTGAAGAACTTTCTTAAATCTTCCATGTGGTCAGTGGCTTTCTTGGATTTGATGATTACATCATCTACATATACCTCGATCTCTTTATGTATCATGTCATGGAAAATAGTAGTCACGGCCCTCATGTAGGTGGCCCCAGCATTTTTTAATCCAAACGGCTTCATCTTGTAACAATACATTCCCCATGGCATAATGAAATCCATTTTCTCCGCGTCTTCCTCGTCCATCCATATCTGATGGTACCCAGTAATACAATCGACAAATGACTGCAGCTCGTGATTGGCGCAGTTGTCGATCAGGATGTGTATGTTTGGAAATGTGAAATAGTCTTTCGGACTGGCGTGATTGAGGTCCCGGTAGTCGTCACAGATTCTAACCTTCTCGTACTTCTTTGGTACTAGCATAATGTTGGCTACCCATGTCGGGTATTCCACTACCCTAAGGACCTTGGCTTTGACTTGCTTAGTGACTTCTTCCTTGATTTTCAAACTCATGTCTGGTTTGAAATTTCTGAGCTTCTGCTTTACCGGCGAACACGCCGGATCTGTTGGTAGTTTGTGAGCTGCAATAGATGTATTGAGACCGGTCATATCCTCATATGACCAGGCAAATATGTCCTCATATTCTTCTAAGAACTCCACGTACTTTTCCTTTTCTAATGGTGACATGTGAACACTGATGCGCGTTTCCTTGTCATTCCTTGTATTCCCCAAGTTGATAACCTCAATTTCATCCAAGTTAGACTTAGGTCTGTTCTCAAAATCCTCAATGTCCGTTTGTTGCATTTTCTTGTCGCATGTCACATTCATCGGTTCATCGGTAAATGGCAAAAGAAATAATAAGAGGGAGATTTATATAAAAACTAAAATGCTTTGATAAATGCCAAAAATTATTTTGAACATCAGAGCTCTTTTCAAAATTCAAAGATAATACTGAAGGGTAATCAACTAGCAAAAAGTAAAAGATAATGCATAATGCTTTGTCTAGCCTTGCTACCCCGAAGCTCTCTGGGCCTTGGTGGTTCTGATGGAGCAATTGTTGAGGCACTCTCCTCGGCTCACTGCCTGTATGGATGGGCCTTCCCCCTTTCCTCCTCGAGAATGACGTGACAGTCCATATTGTCATCTTCCAAGAATAGGTTTTTCATTACTGCTAATGTTTCATCTTCCTCTAACCAATACATTATGTCAACTGGCTAGAAAGTTGGTTCCAGGCGGGGTATCGGGTGCTCCAGCGGATAGTAAGAGTCGCGCCATGGTGGCAACCATTTTTTGAATTCGTCCCAGGTATAACCATGTCCTAACCCGAAAGTGGTTCCATGTTTCTTTATTTTGATAGGCTTAGTGATCCCATGGAGGTTTTTGTCGAGCCCTTTGCCAGGTTCATACCCGCTCCAATTCAGTATACTCTCTATCTTGTTATCCCACCACTTATCTTTGTCCACGGCGTTGACTCGCTCTATCTGGTGGTAGGTTTCTCCTCCTAGTTTCCTTCTTCCTTCAATTGCTAGATGGTTTGACGTCTGTATATGGGATTACTCCCGTCACCATGAATAATCACCTCTTGGTGATTCCACTCGAACTTCATTGCTTGGTGCAGGGTTGAGGCTATGGCTCAGCGGCGTAGATCCAAGGTCGTCCTAGTAGTAAGTTGTAGGATGCCGAGATGTCTATTACTTGAAAATCAACATCGAACCATGTTGGCCCCATTTGCAGACATAAACCGATCTCCCCAATAGTGGCCCTTTGGGAACCATCAAAAGCTTTGACATTGATAGCTCCATCTTTGATTTCATGTAGACTCTTCCCCAATGTTCTGAGGGTCACCAATGGACAAATGTTGAGGTTGGACCCTTCATCAATCAAAGTTCTGGTGATGAAATAGTCTTTAAATTGCACAGTGATGTGCAACACTTTGTTGTGTCCTAAACCTTCAAGGGGTAACTCATCCTCGTGGAAAGTGATCTTATCACTCTCCAATATCTGCCCGGCCATATTTGCCATCTCTTCTCCAGTTATATTGCTGGGTACATATGCCTCGCTCGGTATCCTCATCAGGGCATTCTTGAGTGCCTCGGAGCTCTGTAATATAGCTAGAATGGAGATCTCTACTGGTGTTTTATTTAATTGATCAACACCTCAGTACTCTTTCACATGTATCTTCAGCGAGAGATTATTAGGTCCCGTTTCAATAGGCCATCCAGAGGCCTGCTTACTTGATTCAACTAAGTGCTCCAGAGTATAAATTTTGCCAGTCCTAGTCATAACCTGCGTTGCGATCGCTTCTCCAAACCTAGTTTTCCCTTCCTTCTTGCCTCGGTGGTTTAATCCCAAGGCATGGCCTGTGTATGGAATGGAGTTACTGCTGACATCACTATAGGAAAGGGCACTCTCATTTTGGGTGGCTACACAGCAACTTCAAATGGTACTTTTGGAGACTTAAACTCTACCTCAATTGGCTCTGCGGTCCTTTTAGATGACGGTGTTTCAAGCTCGAGAGGCACAAACATGTTTACTTCATCATTCTCAGAATGCTGGATCTGGACCACAATTATATTTAGGGTGACTGTTGATTTCTTGGGCTCGTCACCTTCGGCAATTAATCCAATTAATCCTTTGGGGTCCCAATCATCTTCTACCTCGATCATGTGCACACTTCCACCCTTGTGATCAGGCAAGGGATTGTTGCGAACATTAGGAGCAGGTTCCTTGGCCACGGTGATTTTGTTGTCAATTAGAGCTTGGATTTTGTCTTTCAGAGATTGGCACTCGTCAATGGTATGCCCTTTCATGCCAGAATGGTATACACATGTTTTATTTGGATTGACCCATTGGGAAGGATTTTCTGGAGTTATGGCACGGATTGGGGCAATATAACCGGATGCTTTGAGTCTTTCATATAGTTGGTCGATTGGCTCGGAGATGGCGGTGTGTTGCTTGGGAGGTCTACAGTCGAAGTTAAGGCGTGGCCTAGGGAAATTTTGGCGGGCGGGAGGTAATTGGTAGTGAGAATTATAGGCTTGGTAGATGGGTGCAGGTTGGGAATATCTTGGTGAGGTAAGAGATGATTGGTAAGTAGGTTATGGAATTTGGTAAGAGCACGGAGGTGCTTGGTAATTGAGAATAGGCTGGTATGTGAGAGGGGGTACCGAGTAGGCTTGGTATTTTACTGGGGTCTTGGTTCTTTGTGTGACCATCACGACACTCACGTCATTTTTCTTGGACGTGCCACCAGATTGTAAGGCTTTGTTGGTGGCATGCAGTGCTTCGAAATTATTGACCACACCGCTCTTAATGCCTTCCTCAGTCTTTTCTCCTAGCTTGATGATATCAGGGAATTTCGGCCCCTCTATCAACATTAACCTCTCATAATACTGCGGATCCTGAGCTCGAATGAAAAATTGGTTCATTTGTTCTTCCTCTAAGGTCGGCCTGACCATAGCAGCCACATATCTCCATCGAGTAGCATACTCACAGAATGTCTCAGTGGGTTTCTTTTTCAGATTCTAGGTGTAGAAGTATCTGGTGCATTTTCTGTATTGAAACTAAACCTGACTATAAAATCGGACGCCATTCCAAACTAGCTCGTCCACTTCTTGGGATCTTGGCTAATGTACCAAGATAGCACATCGCCTTTTAAACTTCTCATGAAGAGTTTCATGTGGATCTTCTCATCTCTTCCTACACCGACAAGCTTATCACAGTATGTCATCAAATGGAATCTAGGATCCCTTGAGCCTTCAAACATTTCAAACATGGGAGGTTTGTACCCCTCGGGGAGTTCGACGTCTGGCTGAATGCAATGATCCTCATAATTAAGCCCTTCAATGCCTTTATTTCCTTCAACGCCCGAGACTCGGTTAGTCAATTTCTTGAGCTCGGCCACCAGGTTCTCGATGAGAGAATCTTTGTCATCAGATTCTTGTGTGTTTGTAATAGGTTGAGTGTATTGTGGCGTGGTTTCCACATATATGGGATTGTGGTGGGATGATCATTTAATAGTTCAGGGATGAGGAGTGGAGCATTATTGTGACAAATGTAGCAATTTTGATGAGTAGTGTGTTATTTTTGCGGCTTCGGGGTGTTTTGTCGAGGTATGGGGTGTTGAGCATTGGGAAAGTTGATGTCTGGAGTTGTGAGGTTGAATGACAGACTTGCCAAGTTCCGAACTTGGTCTAGTTCTTTTTTAAATTTCAGTAGATTCTGTTCTAGCTGAGCGACACTTTTTTTGGACACCTGAATACCTTGAGGAACCTCTACCCTTTCAGCTGAGTTCTCCTTTTTGACATTGTTAAAATCTTCCAGTTTTGCTTTGCCCCTGTTTTTTATAGGACTTAGAGGATGAGGAGGTAGAGTTCCCTTAGATCTTGTGGAGTAGGATGATGATGCCAGAATGCATGAACTAACCTTTTGGGGAGGGGAATAAAAATAAAAGAAAAAACAAAAAAGTTAACAAGTTAGTACGGATTCTGAGGAATAATAGTGCAATATTTAAACACGCAGTACAAGAATATAAATCGTGTCCTAAATTGGGTGCCTCATTATGCCCGAGATAAGCCTAGCGACCAGTTGGTTTGGAGAAATTATAATGCTAAATGCCTCATTTTATTGATAAAAATAAGACGAATCCCAAAATGACACTAAAATTGCATAAAGTAAAATATTACTAATGGCCATTGACCTTATTACTTTTCAAAGTGAAAAAGAAAAGAAACTCCTAACTATTTGGTCCCAGAAGGACCTTTCCCGGACCTAGCATCTTTGGCTCCATCGAACAGCGTCACCAGCTCACGCAATTCCAGTAGCAGATAAGCCCTAGCCAAATGTCCTCCTTAATTTCCCTCGGCGTTTTGGCAATTCTCGATCCTCCAGATGAACTTCCCTTCCAGCTCTATTAACTCTCACTCCAAATGCCCTAGGCGTTTGTTGGCTCTGACAGCCATATCCTTCCATTCCTCGATCAACTTTGTATTGGCCTCTTGAATCTCCCGATCCTCACTCTCGCACTCCCTGATCCTTTTGCGCAACTAATTGTACTTAGCCTGTATCTCAGCCATTTCATCGATGACCCTTTGAACTCAAATAGACCGGGGCTATCCTAACCCAACATGATCTTCTTCTAGCGAAACTGGATAGTTTGAGATGAAGCCGGCATGATATATGTCAGGCTCTATGGAATCCTTTTATAGGATGATCTTACTATTCCACATGTGTTGAGCTTAACATTTGTATGGGCTGTCGTAGTCTTGGAAATCAGCCCCGAAATTACTCATCTTCTCGACCTTTGGTACGACTTGCCTCCTCCCTGCCTGCCTCATGATTCGGAGAGGTATATAGGAATAAGTTTCCCTCAGACCAATGAGTATGAGGAATAGTGTGTCCCGAGAGAGGATAATGAACTCTCCAGTGGGGAACCATTCGAACATCCACCACACCTTGTCATCTTTCAAGTTTTCAAACAACTCTACCCATCCTCAAGCATCCCCCGACTGAGCAAACATGCCAGACGTATAGTTCATTCTATTAGGATGGTTAAAGGCCATATGATCATTCCACGGCCTTGCGGAAGCTCTTGATAGTATCGACCCTTTTGGAGATGTTCTATAAGCCATAGTTTGAGTAGTAAGTTGCAACCCTCAAAATGACTGGCCCCTCATTTACAATTTCCTAAAGCTCGATAGATCTCAGCAACAATCATGGGCACACTATGCTAAAAGGGTGCCCTTCAATCCCCTCCATTAGTGTCTTGGTGACCATGGCTAGTCTGGTATGGATCCTAGCCTTCTTCATGGGAAACACTATCATTCCCGGGAAGCTGAACATGAAGACGAAAACTCTTCCTGTGGGTATGCCCCAATGATATGAGGGTGAATTCATCTGGATAGGTGTGGTAGGAATTTCTATGACCGTACCTCTCGTAGAGGTAGCCAAAGGGAATATAGAGTCCTTCAAACAAGTTAGATCTGAAATTTTCTTCAACCCCATCATTTTGAAGAAACCCTTACCCTTACGGTTTTCTGGCATGAGCAAACCTGGAGTCTCCCAAGGGATAATGGCTAACCCTCCTATTTCCTCGAGCAGATGGGTCATTTCAAGGTCCCCAAATCAAAATATTGATCTATCACTATCCCAGAATAAGGTCGCAGCCTTTATGATTTTGTTGTCTAGCTGAATTTCCAAAAGAGAGGGTAAATTTCCCAAATACTTGCGGACAAGAGTGCGGTCACTGGAATGAAGATCCTCCCACCATCTTAGCTACCTTGGGTGAATACTGGTTACCATGCCAAATCTGGGGATTTCGTGCCTTATTTTCTGAAAAACAAAGCGTTAGTCCCTTACCCCCGCCGGACTCGACTATTTAAATCAATAATTGGCATAAACAGCATTTAGTTCTCCTAATAAATGCACAGAGTATGATGTTGGTTGTTTGGGTCCCAGGGGAACCTAGTGGACTTTAGATAAGGCTATCTTAAAGAGTCATTATGTGCACAGCATAACTGACTCGACTAGGTTTGACAGTGATGCATGTACAGTTAAATAGAATAAGGTTTCTATAGGGTGCTAGACCGGTACCCTTGATCGGACAACTCAAGAGGGAAAGGCACGGAACTGTCGATTACACTGCTGATCGACTAGTTTTACCACAAATACGCCTTTGCCAAATTTAGGGGGCAATAATATTGGAAGAGCGCAACAAATCATCAAGCGTTGCTATGGTATTAGTTTGCCACGAGTGGAATATGATGTTAAATATGTAATTACAAGGATGAAACAAATTGGCACGTATTTTCACGTTCAAAATGATTACAATAATTGCTCAAAAATTACAATGGTATTGAAGGAAAATAGTAAATGAAAGCGTTAAAGAAAAAAGATATAAAAAGACAAGTCAGTTTCGAATAAAGGCATTAAACAAAGAAAATAGTAAAGTCACATATAACATGAAGTGGTAGAATCCTAAAGAATCCCCAGCAAAGTCGCCATGCTGTCAACGCCACATTTTTCTTGCAAAATCGGGTTTACGACATTTGGGAAGACAACTCTACTCCCATTTGGGAATTGGGTTTTTTGAATTGAAGAGTCTCCACCTAATGATTAAGTGCATTAGGACACTAAGAGTTTTGAATTTTAAAACTAGAGTTCGGGTAAGTTCTACAAATTATCTCGAGGGGAAGGTGTTAGGCACCCCTTAAGATCCACTAGTATGGTTCCCGGCCATGCTATGTTGTGACTTTAACGTAAACAAGTATACAAATAAATTTACACAAAAGGGTTGCAAATAGGTATGTAGCAAGCATGTTTAAATCTATAATTTGTTTATGGGAGGGTTCAAATGCAAAAAATTAGTCAGGCCATTGAGTAAGTAAAAGGGAATTTTGAAGGGATAATGCAATAAAATTAAGAAGAGTTTTAAGTAGTAGAAAAGACAAAATTTATTGGTATTAAACTAAGTTATATAAAGAAAAGGGGGTCATAGGTTAATAAAGCACATGGATCATCCATACAACACCGGTACCCAATCATATGCATAGTATTATCGTGCGATCATCATCTCCATGTCTACCCTTCCCACCCCGTAAAGGTTATTTAAACGTGGATTGGTCATGAATTCTTAGTGCGTGCTATTACCTGTCCTGTCCTATAAGTCCTAGAAGATATTTAGGACTACTATTTCTACAAGGTAAGGTCTAGGCTGAACCCTCAGGTTTAAAGGACAAAATACTAGGCGACATACATAACAAGTAGGACTTCACATAATGGGAACATAAAAAAGAAAATGAGAGGCTCACAGATCCTTCACAATTAAACCTGTAATTAGCACGTCTCAAACACATTTAAGGTCTTAAAAGAATGCAAGTTTAAAGATCAATTTTAGCAGAAGGTTTAATCACAACTGAGTGATCTGAAGAGTGTTTGACATGAAGAAATACAACTAAGAAAATAGTTGAGTAAGTAAAGGTAAGGGAACTGTTAAAATATCGTTTGAAAAAAAAAGGATAGAGATTTGAAAAATACAATAGTTTAATTGGACAAGTATCAAAATAACGTGATCCTGGGCAAAAAGGTACTAGTAATTTAAAAACTTAATAGAGCTCGAATCAGGAAATTTAGTGAGAATAGATACGTGATTTCAAAAAGACTTGTTTCCAAATAGAGATGGATTTTCAGTAAAAGAGTGACCTCCAGAGAGTCATAACAGAAATGAGAGTGGCAGAATTTAAATAAAACCTGATTAGTCTTAAACTAATAAGAACATGGTTAATTAATTCTTATTAGGGCCTAAAGCTTGCCTAGGCGACGTATAGGTTTCCTAATTACCCTAAAGGGGTAAGCATGCATATTAATCCATGTTTTAAAGGACGCGGTTAATCAAACTTGCATTATTAGCTTAAACATACTGGTGAGGCGTTCAGCAAATTTCAACTTACACAAAAATATAAATCCTAAGTAACATGAATGAAAATGCAGCCTTTAGTTTTAACAATTATTTGCGTTCATTAGCTAGTTGCAAATATGAAGTGAGTATGACAACAAAATGAAAGTAATGTGTCTAAAATAGGATTACTACTACATGAGATGCATGTCGTATACATGATGTCTATTGCACAAATAGGAAAGTAAAGCCCTATGAGCATGTTTTCTACTCATAACTTTGAACTAAGCATGTATAACCCAACCCATTTTCAATATAGCCCCCAATCATTTATTTACAAATTATTACAAACCATGATAGCTGAATTATATAATGAAAAAATAAAATAAGAAGCTACTCTATAGGGAGCCTTCAACCAGGCCCAAACTTTCAACTTTCGAGTTTCACAGCCTTGACCATGGTTTGGGTGTGGCAAAGCTCCCTAAGGGCCCAATGGGGTGTCCTTGGCTAATACCAGCACCCAAATGTTACCAAAATGTTGAAAAAGTGCAGTGTGGAATTACCAGCCTTGTGCATCAAAGTTCAACTGGTACACAAAGGTGCTGTCACGCCTCCTTTTGGCGCGCCCTCCCCGAGGGGTGAAATGGGCGAGGGAGTTTTTCAATTTAAAGTGACAATATTCGAAACGGGGTTATTTCGTTTATTTTAGAGTCGCCACTTGGAAATAAATCAAAAGGTGTCCCAAGTCACCAATTTATTTAAATCCCGAATCGAGGAAATTTCGACTTTCCAAATAAAGTCTGCGAACCAGAAATTCTAAGTAAGCAATNATTCTAAGTAAGGAATTCTGTTGATCCGAGGGAAGGTGTTAGGCACCCTCGAATCCCGTGGTTCTAGCACGGTCGCTTAAACTATTGTAAATGGCAGAAATATCTGATTTTAATACATGTTATAACCTATGTGCTTTTAGTCAACTTTAAAACGCTTTTATAGGTCCAAAAACCGTCCCTTTAAATATTTCAAACAAATCGGGCCTAATCTCAATCCTATAGGTCCAACATGTGTCTGGATCGCTCATTTTAATCTATGCCAAGTCAAGCGAAAACATCGACTTTTGATAATACTTTAGCCCATGTAGATTCCTATTGAATTTTTTATTTATTTTTTGATTAACTTACGCAAAGCGTTGAGGCGTGAAGCGATTTTATTTTTTTTAGCTAAAATTCGCAACTAAATAATCGGGATTGTATCTGATCCAAATAAAACTCTTAACAAGACATGAGCGTGTATATCCTGATTTTAATACATCTCGAACTCTCTTACCAACTAGATTGAAAATATGTGTTCGCACGCGACTTGTTAAAATAGGACAATTGATTAGTGAAGGCTACGAACTAAATAAAGAGACTGGCTACTGAATTGCAAGACTAATTCTAAGGATTCATTATGAAGCTATCCACTTGGAACTTAACTGTTTTTTTATCTAAACTTTAGTCAACATAAGCTTTGAACAGAAATTCAAACTTAGTACTAATGTTGACAAAATTTACATGCTAACGAGGTCGACTCAATTTTGCAGTCCATGATTTAAATCAAAGCATACAACAGTTTTAGTTATACAAATATGCCTTACAAACTAACAAGCGCATATGAAATATCTAATCTAATTTTGAAATTAACAAACAGTGATCTAAGAGCGTAAAGCCAGCATGCATTCTTATTTCTAGCTTAATTCAAAGTCTACACCAACATGAGTTCGAGACCGTGTACCTGGAATTTCAAACAACAAAAATGGAGGAGGAAAATCAGTAATAGCTCAGCAGTAACAGCAGCACAGCAATACAACAACTAGCAACAAACAATAGCCAAAAAATCCCAAGAAGACTTCGAAGCCAAAACAGAGTGAACTAGTAGATTTCAACCAATAGCAGTTTCTGAATAAACCAAACAGTGACAAACCAAACTCTAACAAATCCACAGAACCTTCAAATACTTTGAATGCTCAAGTAAGGAAAATAAAAACAGAGGGAGGCTCAAATGTTTGTAATCTTGAGGGCAAGTGTAATGGTGTTACGAGGACTCCAATGGCTTAAAACAGGCTCTCACAAGTGAGTGAAACTCTCCCTTTTTTTTTAGAAGGTGAAATCTGATGACGGGCAGGACTTTTCAAAGACTGGAAATCAGAAAGCTCGAACAAAATTCCTAAGCTTCGAAATGATAGGCAAAACTGTCTGAGAAAGACTCTTAGGACTCAAGAAATCCCTTTAAGACTCTCCCCAACTGATGGCTAAGGAAACCCCTTAAAACTAATGATTAAGAGTAAAACTCGGTTAATGCTGTGTATACTAAAGTGTATATCAGCCTTTTTTCCCTTCCAAAAATCTCCTGTTTTTCTATTTCTTTTTTTCAGAATGTATATCAGTGTGTATTCCCCCTCTCTATTTTTTTCAGAATGTAAATCAGTGTGTATTCCCCCCCTTCAAAGTCTGTTAATCCCCTCCTTATATATCAAAACTCAACAGCCCTGCAGCCTATTTTTAAGTGTTTCAGCACTAACCAGACCCATCTTATTCCCTCTGTCTTTCCCACTTTAAAATGTCTAAGTATGGGTTCCTATTATTTTAAATCCTGAAGGCAGAAAGTGGTGGAACACCCTGCTGTCTAGCAGGTTCCACCAGCCCATCCCATGCGTTTTGCACCCCTTTTTAATCCTAAGTGAAACTGACTTCTGACTTCTATGATCCCTTGTCTAAACAGGTTGTAATTCAAACTATAGACTTCTCTTTTAATCCATTTAAACACTAGTTTAAGGGTATACTTAATGTACAACTAGTGAGCCACCTAGCTAAATTCCGACTCCTAACAGCTATACCCAATTCAAAATCTAGAATCACAAACAGTTAAGGCTTCAATCCAACAGTGATTTTGGACCAAATTTATGCAGTATCAACATCACTTGCCAGTGTTCTAGTCAAATAAACTCATATAACTAATCGACGACATTTATTTAATCGATCACAACACATATAATCAATAACAAACAAACGCCAAACAAGTCAGTGATTCTCAGTACTTAAACCAAAAATAGAAAAAATACGAAACTAACTATTCGACGACGCTAATCGAAACGAATACATATTCCATGGCAAACATGATCAAATAAACAAACAGAAACAAAAATTGACCAAATAAAAGGTCTGAGAGGAGAACAGAAAAATTAAAAAAAAAATCAAAAAAGATAAAAAAGTGATAACACAACTAAACTAACAAACAAATATAAAAATAGATGAAGATAGAAGAAAGAAAAGAAATACCTCAAACAATGAAAAAATCAGGAACAAAGGGACTTGGACCAACGGAGTTGAAACCTTTGAGGCTAAATGGACTTTAATCGAGTGTTCTCAAGTGAGAACACTTCGATCAAAGTCCATTGAACCATCAAACCATCTTCGAACAAGCTCGAATCCTTTCTGGGGTTCTTGGGGGCTCAGGTTGGGGTTCAAGGGGTTCAGGCTTGATTCGAACCAAACCAGTGTTAGTTTGGTTGCGAGGGAGGTTAGGGGAAGGCTGTGTGTGAGTTTGAGGCTGAATGGAAGTGGCGCCGCCACTAGGAGGCAGTGGCGGCTACTAGGGTTCTTGGTGAAGAATTGAGATTCGAAGCGAGGGGCTACGATTCGAGGGAAGCCATGTTTGGAGTTGGAATAGGGAGGTCTCGGAGGTGCCATGGTGTAAAAATGGGGTGGTCATTGGCCTACCGGAACCGCCGTGAGGCGATTTTCGGTAGGCGGAAGGCGGTGGTTGGAGGCGGCGTTACATGGGGATCTCTAAGGTTAGAGAGACGAAAGGGGGAGGGTCTGGGAACTGAGACGGGGTTTGGGGATAGGTTGGTATGTTTAATTGATTCAATTAATCTGAGTCGTTCGATCAAATGATCTCAACGGCTCGGATTGATTGCAGAGGAAGAAACGGGGTCGTTTGGAATGGTAACGGGGTCATTTGGTTTAATGAAGGGTTGGGTCGGTGATAGATGGGAACGGGTCGGGTATCTAGAATGGGTATGGAGGGATTAATCTTGGTCGTTGATTTGGGCGTAATCCAACGGTTCAAAGGAAACGTGACAAATACAACGTCGTTCGGACGTCGTATTGGCCAAGTCTCGTTGGACCGGGCAGGGGTTCGCATTTTGGGCCTGATAAGGTCTAATTTTGACGGCCCAATCCGGTTTGCTCCCTTTTTCCTCATTTTCTTCATCTTTTAATTAATCAAAACTATTAAAATCCTAAATCCCAAAAATACTAATTAATTTCTAATTGTAGAATTGAGTCCTAAATGCATTATATATTTTTGTATTTTTTAATTAATTTAAACAAATAAACATGCATACACAAATGTAAGCAAATAATAAAAAATTCACAAAAATCACACACAACACAAAACTATTTTATTTTTGAATTGTTTTGGGAATAATTCTCATATAGGGCAAAAATCACGTGCTCACAGGTGCCCAAGGCAATACTTACACGAAGGGGGTAAAACCTAAACTCTAGGAGTAGTGAGAGTGTGATGGAAATTTCTTTAAAGAAATTGAGTTGAAAAATAGTTTTAAAAATGATCCATGTAGAAACAGTTTTGAAAGAGAAAAACAATGGGACATTTTTGACAAACTCGGGACCAAAATACGTCATATAGTTCCAGGTAGTAAACACAAATAGAAAAGGGAAGTGGGGGTATATAGTTCACATGAAATAACACAATTACATCTAGATACCAAAGGGAAGCAATTAAAAACTTAAACAGTCACAGGTTTCAACCAAAAGGGCTCATGATGACATGCTTAGAATGTACTGGGGCTAGGGAGTAGGGGAGAACATGCATTAAGCAGACCAGTAGGCATGCTAGTTGCAATAAGAGTAGCAGAACCATAAGTAAAGGCATAGAAGAAACAAAATAAAGTGCAGCATGTATAAAAGCATATTTTTTGAATGCTATAAATCAAACAGAGCACATACCAGTCAAGGATGAGATATTGTAGAGCAGTAGTGTGCAGGGAAGTGAGCAGTAGTATGCAAACCAAATAATCAACAATGTATAGAGCAGTAGAATAATGGAGCAGCCCCCAAAGATCACTTAGGCTTGGCTTTCAGCCGACTGAATAATCAGTAATCAATAGGAAAGTGGGAGGGGATGTGTAGAAAAACAAGAGAGAACATTGAGAGACTTCAGAGCAATGAGCTTTGTGTGTTCGTGTGTCTGTGTTCGTGATGTGCAATGTATCCGTATGAAATGCAAAAGAGAATGGGGTACTTATAGCTCTCAAATTAAGTGAAAAATAAGGTAATACATATAGACTGATTATAGTTATGGAAATAATACCAATTAGAATCAATTAAATACTCGGACTTCCTTAAATTGAGGATTCCTAGTTCAAACGGGTACAAATTGTGTCAAATAAGGAAAATTATTGTTTTCCAGACTGATATTTCCATAATAGGACTAGTAAAAACTATACAGAATATCAAGTAAGGAAAACATAAGGACAACATATTGTACACACAAATTAATTTAAAGAATCACGGATGAAATTGAAAAATCATAGGGAATTAGTACTAAGTAAGGAGAGCATTTCACAAATAAGGAAGTGATTCAAAAATCATTGTAAAACTTCTAAGGAAAACATATACAAATTCAGGGATTCGAAGAGATGCACAAAATCAACAGAACAGTTGGTAAACAATGAACAAGTAATCCTATAAAACACAATAGGCATGAAAATTAGAGAACCCTAGGTAAGAAATCATAGAATCAATGGAAGGGTGGAACCCTAATAGTAAAATTAAAACATTGAACTCGGAGAATAACCAGAGGATCATACCAACAATCACATAACACAAACATAAACACATAATACTCAAAAAAAATCAGAAGATATAGTGATTTCAAAAGAGGTTCAGAAACCCTAGTTTAAAAAGAAAAACAAAAACGTTGAAAAATTGAACAATCGCAAATATCGAGTAGAGAGTAGTGTAAAACACAAAAGAACAAGTTGAAAATCGTTTAAAAAAGAAAAAATTTAAGAAAAAATAGGTTTTGTAACAAACAAGTGAGAGGTAAGGAACCTGGCTATGAAACTCATTAATAATGATGCTCGTAGCACCATCGAACCATAAACCATCGGAGAAAGGTCGGAGATAAGTCAAGCAGAACCTCCGATGATAATCTTTTATGGTGGAGGTTCCTAGAGTCTCGAAGGTAGAGGGAATCAACAGGACAAGGTTTCACGGTGGCTGGTGGTCGAGGGAAGTGAGGCTGGAGGTGGTCGGAGAGACGGTGGATTCATCGGAGATGAAGGAGAGAACCAGAAGCTT
>MU685297.1:82221-95750 GCA_026770625.1 Nicotiana glauca | reverse complement strand
AGAGAGAGAGAGAGAGAGAGAGAGAGGCCGTCTCTGAAATGAGGGGTTTGGGGGGTTATTGGTTTTAATTTTGGAAATAAACCATGGGCCGTTGATCTCACTTGATCAACGGCTCATATTAGATTGAAGCTGGACCGGGTTATTGAATGTATATGGCTCGGGTGATTTGAAGATTGGGTCGGGGATTTTGGGGTTGAAATTGGGGGTTCAATTTGTGGTTAAAATTGGAATGTAAAGGGGTTATAATTGAAATGGACGAGACTAAATGTTAAACAACCATTTCTTCCTTTTTTATTTTAATAAAAATAGTTAAAATAGTTTTAAAAACCAATTAAAAGCACTAAATTGATTAATAACATATAAGTGTTAATTAAAAAATGCTGGGAGCGATTTTATAATTATAAAATACTATTAATCGGGAAATAGGCTATAATTGCAATTATAGCAATTTAGCTTTTTTAAATACCAAATAAATTTTATAAAAATATGCAAAAATCATATCAATTATACTTTGATGTAAATATGAGAATAAAAATAAGTCATTCACCAAAAATGATAGTCTGGGAATAATTATTGAATTTTGTACTATTAAAATAGACAACAAATTGATTTAAAACCATTAAAATAAGGAAAAAAAATACAAAAGCTCTTGGATATTCCTGTATATGCATATACATACTATTTTGAGAATATTTTGAGTACATATAAATACATAGGGAAAAGTGCAGTATTAACATCTTGATAACCCATTTGCTTGCCTCAAATATATCCCCTAACTTCCATCACAACTCCCCGTGGATTTGACTTCGACTCCTAGCTGAGTAATTATTATTGCATACGACCGTTTCATATCTCTATTAAGGTGTGATGTGGACATGATCAATTTTTGGCGTCGTGCTGGAGAGTTAAAAATGGTGTTAGCTATATAATTGGGTTTGTTTTCAAACTATCTTCTTTTCCTTCTGTATTACTAACTTGTCTGAAACAATTTTAGGTATAATTTATGAACTCGAAAATATATCTTTTTAGGATGTGGACGTCAACGATGAGCAATTTGATGAGGTTCCTCTTGAACCTAAAGCCAATGGAAGAGGTTGAATGTCTCATGATATTGTACCCGCCCCAACCCCACCTCCATTAAGAGGGGCTCCACACCGGGTGTTACCCAATGAATGGTATGCTAGTTCAATAGTCGCTCCGCGTATTAGGGCGGGCAACATTCAAATCACCAATGTGATTCTCACTTTGCTAGAGCAACGAGG
The DNA here is from genome assembly GCA_026770625.1 of Nicotiana glauca. NCBI lineage: Eukaryota > Viridiplantae > Streptophyta > Magnoliopsida > Solanales > Solanaceae > Nicotiana > Nicotiana glauca. The sequence goes on along the minus strand of MU685297.1, from coordinate 94,488 downwards.
TTTCTTCACCAAAGCTCCAAGTCAAAATGCATATAAACATCTGAATGGGTTTGTGGAAACTTGTTGGGGAAACAAACAAACAAATGTCTCCAAGGATGCATTGAGGCTAAGAATTTTTCCCTTCTCTCTACGTGGAAAGCTTTAGATTGTTTAGAACAATTACCGAACCATTCCATTCGTACTTGGGATGAGTTGGCGGAAAGGTTTAGTGCTAATTTCTTCTCTCCCAAGCGTATGGCTATACATTGGATGAGATTTTGGCATTCAAGCAAGACCCCAATGAACCACTCCACGACATATGGGAGATCTATAGAAGAATGGTCAAGGAATGACCTAACAACGATATGATGGAAAACATGATACAACAAACCTTCTATCGTGGGATTAACATGAATAACCAATGTGTAGTGAATCAACCTGCTGGTGGAAATTCTATGACTATGCCTTATGCGGAGGCTTGTGAGATTTTGGATGAAATAGCGGAAACATCATCTGCATGGCAATCCCAGGCTAATGTTCCACAAGGTGATCCGAACATGATCCACCTTTATAAAGAGTTGCACGACCATGGGCAAGCCATTGCTGAATTGACAACTACAATAAATCAACTAGAAAAGTCTCAACTTCATCAAGTGCAAAATCCTAAGCAAGTCAATGGCATGAAAGGGGTGAACAAGATGGTAAACAAGAGAATGACCAAGGGTCAACAAGTGTAAAATCTAGTGGAGAATTATGTGCAAGATTATAGTAGGTTTTATCAAGACGATTCTTATAATGAACAAGAATAGGAGGTGCAATATGTGAACCATTTTCAAGGGCAAAGAAACAACCTCTAAGGCTCAAACCAACAACAATAGTGACTTCAAAACAATCAAGGCAATTGGAATACTAATAACCAAGGCAATTGAAGTGGTGTTAACAATCAAGGGAATTGGCATAACAGCAACAATCAAGGGAATTAGAGTGGCGATAATCAAGACAAATTGGGGGGGGGGGTAACAATCAAGTCAGATGAAACAATAATCAAGGCAATTGATAAGGGATAAATATTTACCTTAGTATGACTCCCGCCCCTAGTAAAAAAAATAGAGAATGTTAGGTATCCCGAAGAACCAGCGAGATGAAGCATGGGGAGCTAAAAGTGAAAGAACATTTTGTTGGAGTTTTCAAAATAAATTGATAGACAAAAATACTAGCCGGAGAATAAAAAGAGAGTTAATGAAGAATTATGGGTAAGATATGATAAATAGGTGATATTTCGGATGTTTCTAAGTGTGCTAGCACTGCTACTTATCACCTGAAGGGTGCGTCTTATGGTAGATGTATTATATATCAGGTTCCGGATGATTTGTTTATACTATAAATTGCATGGTTGGCGACCATTGATGCCCAAGTTCTGCTAATTTTTATAAGAGGTTATGGGAGAAACTTCATGGAGTTGTTATGTATGTGTGTCGTGTCAGTAATTTGAGTTGGAGATCTAGTATGGAAATTATGGTACTCCCATCGTGCGTAGATTTTATTTCTGAGGACAAAATATACCCTAGTCACTGACTGTTGCTCCCAAACACACATGCAAGTATACATTGTCATACAAGTAATATAGGATTGAAAGCCAAGATATCATACCCAAAAGCACTTGTGATTAACTATCACCTAAATTAAACTAAGACAATTAATCTATTAAAGCGATTTACTAAAGTATGATTATTAAACTAAAACTAATCTAGAGTAACAAACTAAGAGATTAAAGGAAACAAGTTTGGAATCTTAGAGATGAATTCAATGGGAGAAAATATTCTAGAGCTATGTGTTAGCTAACAATTCCGTTGAGTTTTTTTTTTTACTTAAATTGTCTAATTAATTTATCTAGCTTATTAATTGATAGAGTTAATATTACTCGCCTATTCTGAAGTGCTACTCGCCTATTCAAGCTAACCTAACGCATATATTCCTATGGAATTAGGACTAACAAGAAAGCATTGATAATTCGAGTATAATAACCAAGCAAGGAGATTAGGCATATCCCTATCCCAACCGCAAGGAGATTAGATATATCCCTATTCTAACCGTAAATCCTTCCCAATGCTCGAGTTCAAGATATCACTCTAATCAAGCTTATACGCAATCTAGAATTTCCTCTCCCGAGTTCAATATTCGTAGATAGAATTTAATTTGTGATAAAGCAGTCAAATAATTAAGCACAAGACTGAATAAATAAACCAATATTATAAAATAACAAAAGCAATCTAAGCTTCAAACTATAACGTTCATGTAGCACCCAGAACTCTAGAACTAATAAACTATGAAGTTAATGGAAGAGAAGAGAAAAAAACTGAGAATTGTTGCTCCCAATTATTCCGAGCATGTATTTTTCTCTCAAAGTGGCGATGCGCTCTCCAAAATAGGCTTAGACTTGCTTTCATACGCGTTGGGCAGGGTGGGTCTTGGGCTGAAGTAACCTTGTCCTGGAGAAACTTCTTGTCACCAGCGCCTAGTGTAGCATGGGGGCTAGCCCTAGCATTGGGATTTCTGATGTTTTAGAAACAGGGCCACATGTAGCGCCCAACGCTACCTGTGGCGCTACACTATCCCAAGTTTTTGTTTTATTGATTTTTTCCTTCAACTTGTGTACTTTTGTCCCACATTACCTCTGGATGACTCCTACACATTAAAATACCACAAATTAACAAAATTTTATAACATTATACATCCGAAATTTATGAAATATGAGTAAAATGCGAGGCAATATACAGACAAATATACATACCTTAAGCCTAATATCAACACCCCATAGTTAAACTCTTGCTCGCTCTCAAGCAATTGAACTATAACCACACCCAACAATGTACATATTAACAAGGAAGAGCAATTCAATCTTTTTTCAGCTTACACTCTTCCATTGATCATGATTGATAGCAACAATTAAACTGTAGCATATGAAATCACTTACACTTCCCTTTACTTATGTCATTCTTCAAAAATACTCACAACAAAGAGAACATGCTCATAACAAGCCAAGCCTCAAAAGCCGACTCAATATTACAATGCACTCATGGCTTGAACACCCAACACTGCAGAGAAGTCTAATGACATTACCTATCCCTTGTGAAACCATGTGCCCTCACAAAAAGAATAGAAGAGTAAGTTGAATCCACACATTTGAATCTCATGATCAAATATAGGTTAAATACTCACATATATCAAAAAATTGCTCACTCTCACAAATAAGTCACATGCATGCGATTGGCACTGTACGCTTGCCCATAATTTAAATCTCTACTAATGTAGGCTCACTCGATCTAAAATAAATTAGTGCTTCATATGGTTTTAATGTAGGCTAAGAGACAGTAGGATAAATTTAGGATTAATGGTTCACCCTCCTAAGAACTTTAACACATAACATGATAAACTTTAAGTGCAATTTCTTCAGGCCACTTCAATTTCACAAACAATATCACTACCCACAATTATTTCCTCTTTCTTTAAGCACAACTTTACTTTATAATCCACTAGCAAGAACAAGACAATGATTTATTCACCTAGATTTTTCCTTCTCTTTTTTATTTAGATTTTTCATTCTTTTTTTCTTTCAACTCGTCTTTTTTCTTTTTCAATTTTCACTAGTGGTGAATTATTTTACAAAATAAGTTCACCTTTATTTCTTCCATTGGTTCCACTCAAAAGCCACCCAAATTTACTCCTTACTTCTTTTAGCGCTCATTTCATAATTAAAGTGCTTTCAGAGGTAACAAGATCAAAATAATGTCAATTAAGAACAAAAGGGTATAAGCTCGTAATGTGGGTGCCAAATAAAAGTCTATAGGCTCAAAAGAATTTACTAGGAATAGATTTCATTTTGTGTAAGTATTAAGCTAAAAAAGATCAAAGAAAGCCTAAAATCATTTTTCAAACTGAGCATCACCTAAAAGTTCGCTCCGACTCACATACCGAGCAATTTTTACACTCAATATACGACGCAAGGACTACAAAAAGACTTACTCACACATGGCACATGACTCACTAAGGACGGTTTCATTTCGACTCTCAAGCAATGCAAGTATTCACAGAGCCACAAGATACTAAGCATTAAGCACAAAGTGAATAATAGTCAAGTAAAAGAGACATAGGCATCACAAAACATGCTATCGAATTTCATCAAGGCATCATGAACAATTTCAAAATATTGGAAAGATACTCCACATGCCAGAGCTTAAATATGCTACTATCAAATAAGTCAAGAGAGCCTAAGTTCATCACTCTTCCTCCTTTTATTTTGTAAATTCCTATTCTACTGTAAAAATTAAAAAAACCTGCTACTCGGTTCAAACTACAACCCATGAAAAAGAACCGAGGCACAAAGAAAAACCATGGAAGATTATTACTACTTTAAGGAAAATAAAATATATATTTTAGGATCTTTGTATTTTTCAATTTTTGTTTTGTATTATTTTTAACAAGAATCACTTCACTAAGAAAGAATACTACAATTAAGCTTGGATAGCACAAAAAATCACCCGACAATTTATTTATATCACACTTAAAAATATGCAATGTCCTCAATTCATACAATAAATAACAAGAGGGTAAAAGAGGCTCTCTGGTAGGCCAATGGCCGAAGCATTAGCATCTCACGGGATACTCAGACTTCTCCCAAGTATGCTCCATTGTGTGGGTACCCCACACTTATTTCCAACCATCTGCTCTATTTTGCACACGCCTACCAGCTTTGAATCCATGATCATACTCCTACTGAACACAAAAACAATACTACAAAGATAATAAAATAATAAAAAATTAAACAAAAATACAAATGAAAAATAAAATTGGGTTACCTCCCAACAAGTGCTTGATTTAACATCGCAGTACAATGCCATCACTTTCACCACTTTTTCCTCCACCTTGAGGATATGAATTTCATCCCTATTTTTGCATCAGTTTTTCTGTCACGTTCTTGGGGCGACTGTGATGAAAATAAAGGAACCAAGCAATAGATATTGTATCTTGCACTTCTTGGCCCTTAAGTGAGGTATGTCATTTTGTCTCAATGGCATCACAAATTTTAAAATATATGCACTTTGTTCCTCATTCATTGAATCATCCATAGACTTGAATGGATCAATTTTTATTTCACCAACCAAGCACAATGTTGAAAAATTATTAGAATGAGGTCCAATACGCTCAAACTCTAATATGCTTCACTTGTAACATCCTCACTTTTTCACACTTCGTCAACCTTGGTATCATTAACAAAATTTTGGTTGAATAGTTGGAATTCCTCTTTTTGCTCAACATGTTGGTGAGTATCCACAACAATTTGTTATTAGCCAACAAACGCCTCAATCTTTTTATTTAATCGAGCTAGCAGGTCATGAATATCTATGCCAAATTGGTCTATCTCTTGTCTGAGCTCATTTCTTCCTTCTATAGCTATTTTGTCATATTTGAAAGCCCATCACGGAGAGACTCGTAAAATTTTATTAGTTGAGCTTGTTCCTCTAGCCACAATTTTCTCACTATACCTGCTTCTTCAAATTTTCTTGTGGGAACTTGCTCTCTTTTTCAAATTCTTCCACCCTGGCCTTCTTTATCGTGATTGTTGTACTAATTCTTTGTATAGTTTTTTATTTTCATCTTGTTGCTCAGCTACTTGCTTCACCATATCCATAATACGGGCAACACATTCCATATCCTCCACTTCATTGCTCCTATCGAACGCATAAATATTATTAGAAAAAATCATAATAAGGGCTCATAAAAGGATAAAGAGAATTAGGACAACCATCCAATGTCCACCTTGACAACCACACACATTAAAAAAATTCTATCCATACGATTGAGATTTATAATTTTGCCACAAGTGTGGTCCTCCACAATATGGACAGGGATCACCATGATTCAAGAGCCGTTTCATATAACACTTTTCTCACAACCCAAAACCAACCGTCCCGAAGGCGACTATCGTGGAACTAGGAAAGCCACTACCCAACCATTTCAACACAATAAAATTTTTAAAAATACATATAGAGGCAATTAATATTTAAGAAAAACTTTTTTAAAACATAAATAAACTCGTAACGCAATACAAATCTCTCCCAAAAAATTGGAGTGTCGCCGAGTATATGAGTATCTAAACAAGGATACAATCTACTACAAAGTCAAAGGAATAAGAACTAAAATATAGATAAAGATAATGAAGGAAAGTCAAGGCCTGCGAACTCCATGCAGCTACCTCGATAGTCTCCCGAGATCCTGACTCCTCACTCAGCAGTTGCCGTGACCGGAAGCACCTAGATCTGCACACGAGGTGCAGGGTGTAGTATGAGCATAACCAACTCAATAAGTAAAAAATCCAACCTTTGGACTAAAAGGTAGTGACGAACTCAACCGACACAATTAAATATAGAAATAATAGTGCAAAAACATAGGCATTCTTTCAAGTTCAATAGATAACTCAAAACAGTAAAATAGATCAAATCTGAATAATATGAAGAATATAACCCCTCTACTTCTACTTGCCATTGCACATTTTGTATGTGATGCACCATGCTGACAGCCACATGTTCTCACACTCTCAAATGTTCAGTCACTCGATACTGTATATGTCCCATATGACCTAGAAAAGATTTATCTCGGAATATATACATCAGTGACCATCTGTCATCCAGTATCGAGTAGGGCCAAACCAGCCCGTGGAGAAGATCCATCTCCAAGTATATAATGCTTCAGACAATATCCATGTCTTGGAAAGATGCATCCCTCAATATAATTAACTACGCTCACTGGGGTGTATTCAGACTTCGGAAGGGATTTTTCAGCCCAAGCGCTGTCATAAATATGTATAACCGCTGCGGCATGTAGTCCGGTCCCATACTAGAAATTTCTAGAAGAGACGGTAAATTTCTAACATTCTCCCCCTTGGCCCACATATTAAAATCACATAGTACTTTATGAGTGATAAATATATAATATGGCGATATTCTTTATCACTCAACTAAAAGATATGCAACAATCACTTTAACTAGAATATATCATCACATGAACTATGGCGATCATGCTCTTAAGAAAACAATTCATTCCATGTATTATAATTAGGGGTGGCAAAATGGTTAAAAAAATAGTTAACCACCAGTATTATCCATTATAAAATAGGTTGGATAAAGAACTATTTAAAAACGGGCCAAATATGGATAAGAACCATAGATAACCAATGGGTAACCAATGGAGAACCAATGAGTCTAACTTAAAGCCTCACATTGGGGGTTCCTCAAATTAGGGAAACTAAGAATTCTCCAAAAAGTGAGCATATGCAAGAAGTCATGGATAATATGATTACTCATATTATCCGTCGGTTAACCTATTTTTTATCCATATTAAATATGGACCGGGTCGAATAATTTACCCATTTTTTCATTACCCATTATGATCCGAACCATATTCGATCCAATCCGACCGTTTCCAACTCCTAATTATAATGTACAATATGTTCAAACAAAGTGTCAAACAATTTTATGAATAAATTTAATATATGTCATTTAGAGTCCAACTTTATTGATCCAATGATTACAAAATAATACATGAAAAACCAAGGTGTGCACTGTTATGTATAGCAAAATAAACATAATGTCTAGACAAACTGCTAGAGAATAAAGCAAGGCTACATTGAGCTAATAAGACCCACATAGATTATATCATCCTTGAAAATATAAGCGGGCATGCCTTTAGTCATAGGATCATCAATCATCAAAGTAGTAATAACATGCTCAAAACTCATATCTTACTTCTTCACATAGTCTCTAACCATTAAGTATTTTATGTCTATCTGCTTGCTTTGGCTGCTAGTTTTATTATACTTAGAAAAGAACACTACAACTTAATTTAATAGAAGATTCTTAATGGCCTTGAAATGGAATCGACAATTCTAAGGCCGGAAATAAAGTTTTTCAACTATAACGCTTGTGATATAGCTTCATAGCATGCTGTAAATTCAGCTTCCATTGTGGATGTTTCAATAATGGTCTGTTTGGCACTTCTCCAAGACACAACAACTCCAGCAAGAAGGAAAATGTATCTTGAAGTGGATTTACCAATGTTTTTGCATCCATCCAAATTAGAGTCTAAATATCCAATCACCTCCAATGAGTCAGAGTATTTGTATGCGAGCATAAAATCCTTGGTTCCTTGCAAATATCTCAAAACCCTTTTACAAGCTTTTCAATGGTCAAGACTAACATTACTTTGATATCTGCTAAGCATTCCTACCGCAACAATAATACCAGGTCTAGTACAGACATATGCATACATAAGGCTCCCAACAAGCGAAGCATATGGGATGTTTTTCATTTGCTCCTTTTCCAATGCATTTTGTGGACATTGATTCCATGAGAATTTGTCACCTTTAACTATGGGATGCTATAGGCAAACAGATCTTCATCCCAAATCTTTCCAAAATTCTTTCAATATAGGCCCTTTGAGAAATTTTAAGTAATCTTTGGGATCTATCTTTGTAAATCTCTATGCCAATGATAAGGGTAAACTTGATCTGTTAATCATGCTTCTTACCATGTCCATTAATATCCGGTTCCTTCTTTCTGCCATACCATTTTGTTGTGGTGTTCCTGGCATGGTATGTTGGGCAATTATACTTTCGCTTTCAAGGAACACGGCAAATGGACCATTAACTTATCCCATATTTGTGTACCTACCATCACATTCTCTATCCCTATTAGATTTTATAATTTTTATCTGAGCACCAATTCGTTTCTCTATTTCTATTTTATAAACTTTAAAAGCATCAAGTACTTCTGGTTTGTGAAACAAAAAAATAGAGACGCATATATCTTATATAGCAATCAATAAATGATAAAATATCTCTCACTATTCAAGCAAGGGGTACGAAAAGTTCCACAGATGTATGTATGTATGATCTCAAGAAATTGAGAACTCCTTTTGGCACATTCAGTTGATTTGTTGGTTTGGTTACCCTTTATGCAGTCAACACAAGTCCCAAAGTCAGAAAAATCAAGAGCTTTTAGAACTCCATCATTAACAAACCTCTTGACTCTATCAATAGAGATGTGTCACAATCTATTGTGCCAAAGACTTGATGAGTTCTCATTGATAATACATCTCTTAGTGTCAATTTCTTTATCATGCAAAGTTAGAGCATTGCATTCAAATTATCTTTCAAAACTTTCACACAAGGATAATGAAAATTCAAATCATATCCATTAATTGAAAGTATTGAAAGAGATATTAATTTCTAAAATATTCTGGAACATGAAAAGTATTTTTAAAATCTAAGTGAAAACCATCCTTCAAAATGAGCCTATAAGTCTTCTACACCTTAATGCGTCATGTTGCTATAATAAACCTCTTATCCACTTCATATCGGCTTCCTCTGAGTTAGAAATCATGCATGATTTTAGCAATGTGAATTGTAGCACCAGAATCAATCTACCGTGTATTATCAAAAACTTCAGTAAAATTAGATTCATAAATTATAACAGTAAAATTACCTTTCTTCTCAAGCCATTTCTTGTATTTCAGGCAATCCTTCTTCGAATGTCCATTCTTCTTACAAAAACGACACGCATCTTTGTCAAAAATGCTTTTCTTCTTCAAGGGAATACTTTTTCCCTTCTTTGCATTTCTCTTATCATGAGTCACCAAATTAAAACTTTCAGGTGTCTCATGCTTCAATCTCTCTTCTTCTTGAACACACATGGTCAAGAGTTTATTGATTGACCATTTATCTTTATATGTGTTGTAAGAAATCTTAAAACTTGCCATATTCTAGAGGAAGAGAGTTGAAAATGAAATGCACAAGGAATGATTCAGACATATCAACCTCAAGGGACTTGAGTTTAGCAGCAATATCTCTCATTTCCATGATGTGCTTTCTCACTATACAACTAATGTCAAAAGTCATACTTGAGAGCCTCTTCATAGGGATGCTAGCTAAAGACTTGTTAGAACTTACAAATTGTTTATCAATTTCCTTCATGTAAGTTTTGACCTTATCTCTATTAGAGATAGAACCCCTAATGCTTTGGCTTATGTGGGCTTTAATGAGCATTAAACTTAAGCTATTAGATCGCTCCCACCGCTCATAATTTACCATAGCCGTTTGCTTACTTTATTCCGTAGGAATAGGTGGTTCTTCCACACGGAGTGCTAGGTCCAAATCCGAGCATCCTAAAGTGAAAATGTAACGACCCGGCCGGTCGTTTTTAGAATTTATGCCCCGAAACCCTATTAACTGCTTCCCCTAAGTTCATTTCTGCTAATTTGGTTTGCCGGGACGTTCGGTGTTGAATTTCAGAGAGTTTTGGGACACTTAGTCCCTAAATGAGAGCTTAAGTGTTGGAAAATGGTCCTTAGCTAGAACAGTGTGAATACGACCTTAGAATAGAAATCGGATGGTCCTGTTAGCCCCGTTAGGTGATTTCGGGGTTGGGAGCATGTTCAGAATGTATTTTGGAAGTCCGTAGCTAATTTAGGCTTGAATTGGCGAAGTTAGTATTTTGGCGATTTCCGGTTGATAGGTGATATTTTGATCCGAGGTCAGAATGGAATTCCGAGAGTTGTTGTATCTTCTTTAGGTGATTTGGGATATGCGTGCAAAATTTCAGGTCATTCGGACATGTTTTGGTCGAGTTTTTTATCGAATGCGTGTTTTGGAAGTTTAAGAAGAACATAGGTTTCAATTCGATGTAATTTGATGGTTTTGGCGTTGTTTGAGGCATTTTGATGATTGGAACAAGTTTGTATGATGTTTTAGGAAGTGTTGGTATTTTTGGTTGAGGTCTCGGGGGCCTCGGAGTGATTTCGGATGGCTAACGGGAACTTTTGAAGTTGGAAAATGCTGCAGAAATGCAGCAGTCAATGCACAGCAATTTTGTTCTATGCGATCGCAAGGCTATAATGCAATCGCATAGTGTTAGCTACAGTGCCCCCGGAATTTTGTTCTATGCGATCGCAAGGCTCTCATGCGATCGCATAGGGTTAGCTACAGTACCCAGGATTTTGTTCTATGCAATCGCATAGGGTTAGCTATAGTGACCCGGAATTTTGTTCTATGTGATCGCAAGGCTCTAATTCGATCGCATAGTGTTAGCAACAGTACCCGGACAGAATGTTAAAAAAACATTTCATCTGCGAACCAAATCCATTTTTCCACCATTTTTTAGCAACCTTAAGAGCTTTTGGACGGGAATTGAAGGGATTTTGACGGGAAGTGATTGGATGTAAGTCCTATGAACTAAATACATGATTATATTGTGAAATCATCCTTGGAATCCATGGAAATTTAGCCAAAAGAGGAAGAACTAGGGCTTGAGTTTTAATATTTCAAATTTGGATTTGAGGGGTCATTTGGACTCCGATTTTGGTAAATTTTATATGTATAGACTCGTGGGGAGATAAGAATTGCGTTGACGTAAAAATTATTCAATTTCGAGATGATGGCTGGAGGGGCATTTTGGTCATTTTACCTATTTTCGCGCCCTAGCTTTAAATTCAATAGTGGAATCAGTTGTTTACAATATTATTTACGATGTGTAATTGAATTGAATAGATTTGGGCCATTTGGAGTCTGATACTCGTGGCAAGGGCGTGATTTCTAGTGATATTGAGCCGGTTCGAGGTAAGTGGCTTGTCTAACCTTGTGTGGGGGACCTCTCCCCTTAGGACTTTTTATGTGCTAATTTAAATGCCTTGTATGCGAGGTGACGAGTGTGTACTTGTGCTAATTGTTGAAAAATCCACTTTACTTGAATTGCTTAAATTGTGTTTCTCTGTATTTTACTGGTTTCAATGTAAGATTTAATCTGTGTTAGTTAGAGAAGTATGACTATATAGAATTTACTACTTAATTGCCTTAATTGAAAATTGCGTGAAGCATGTTAGGCCTGAATTTAACAGTTACTTGTATTTGTGTACTTCATTCTCTGAATATTTCCCTGATTTGGTTGCGCTTTTACATTGGGACTACGGGTTCAATTTCCGGGAGATCCTTTGCTACTGAGATGGTGGACTCCGGGTTCAATTCCTGGGAGTTCCTTTGCTATTAATATTATGGACTACGGGTTCAATTCCCGGGAGATCCTTTGCTATTGATATTATGGACTACGGGTTTGATTCCCGGGAGATCCTTTGCTACTGAGATGATGGACTACAGGTTTAATTCCCGGGAGTTCCTTTGCTATTAATATTATGGACTACGGGTTCAATTCCCGGGAGATCCTTTGCTATTGATATTATGGA
>MU685297.1:48068-81922 GCA_026770625.1 Nicotiana glauca | reverse complement strand
AATACTTGTTTGTGTTATTTTCCTTACTTAGCTTAATTGTCATTGACTTGTAGCTTCTATCCTATTTTTATCGTTATTTCAGATTATTCCCTGATTTACACTGTTCATTATTGTTATTATGTTTATTCTCAGTAGGGCCCTGACCTTTCTCGTCACTACTCAACCGAGGTTAGGCTTGGCACTTACTGAGTACCAATGTGGTGTACTCATGCCTCTTCTGTGCATGTTTTTCATGTGCAGATCCAGGTACTTCTGGTCGGGTATTCTATCAGTGATCCGGATGCTATATTCAGAGACTTGAGGTATATTCTGCCGCGTTCGCAGACCGAAGAGTCTTCTTCTACTCTATCTTGTAGTTAGCAGCTCTATTTCATTTATTCAGTTGTGTAGACATTTCCGGATGTTAGAACCGTATCTTATGTTTCTCTTAGCCTGTGTTGCCCGTTGGTTTCCAGGTCTTTGGGAGAGTTTTAGAATGCTAAGTTTTAAAGTGTATGTGCCAGGTGGCAATTATATACATTGTTTATGTCATTCAGTTTTGATTATAAATTCCGCAAATTGTTATTACTTCCGCAACGTGTTAGGCTTACCTAGTTGTAGGGACTAGGTGCCATCGCGACATGTTCACAGAGGGCGAAATAGGGTCGTGACAAGTTGGTATCAGAGCTCTAGGTTCATAGGAATCACAAAACACAGGCCGGTTTATTAGATTCTCGTTGTTCGGTATGGAGACGTCTGTACTTATCTACGAGAGGCTATGTAACCGTTAGGAAAATTCCACTTCATTTCATTCCTTATTGTGTGTCATTTATTCAGTTGGTGCCTATATCATATGTTCTTTTGCATCCACTCGTGTATTGAAATTGCGCACTCGGTATCAAGTATGCGCCGACGGTTCGTGATGCTACAGAAGGATTATAAGGGAGCCAAGAATTTGCTCAACCATTGTTACCACATGTCATCCATATCAATAAATGATAAGTACTGAGAGATCATTCAATTTAGCACATGAGGGTACAATAAGTTCTGACATATGGTTTATAAGAATGGTCTTGAGAAGGTTTACTTAATTGCCTAATCATCGCAGTAATGGTAGAGTCACGAAGTTGATGTAGACCTGAAGATAGTTGGTGGTAATAGAGACTATGTGGTTCGTATGAGATGTCTATTTAGCGAAGGGTACAAATAGCAATCGTGATAGTAGAAACATCATGAGAAGTTGTCCCAGACTTGGGAGAAATCTATTTCATTAGAACACTTGGTCCATACACTCCATCATACTTACTAATCTAGATACACTACAAGTTAGATATGGAGAACGAACGGGTAGATAGCGCCTAAGAAGTGGATGTCTCACCCATTGATATAATTGCTATAGTGTGGCTGAGGCCACTACACCAGATGGTGTCATTACATGTACAAGTCTGATTATTATAAAAAGAATATTTTTCCTTAACTTTATTTGGTTTTGAAAACTGAGGCGAGTCCTCTTAATATGCTTCTCTAATGAGTGAGCTTCATAATCCTGAAATCTACTTATGTGAACACTCACGTTGGGCTATTATATGGAGATAGCTATAGCTATCTTATGTGTTGGCCACTAAAAATATCTATGAGGCTAAAAGTGACTTTTTATTACTTACTATAGTGGGTTTTGATGTAATTTCAAGATAATTGATTTCAATTGTCAATTATATGCCCTATCGGTATGAGGGTTCATTTTATGTTGTGATTTTATTTGACGGAAATTTATTGAAAAGAAGAAAGAAAGGAAATGAAAGATTTCAGTTGGTAAAATGTGCAAATACTTGTGATTTAGAGTTGAGGATGAGATCCTCAAATTTTTTTTTATATAATGTGAAATATTTTTAACCGAGCTACAAGCTGCGGTGGATGTTATATAAGGAAAAGGTCTTGGTGGTGAAAAGTTTATGTGTTTAAAATTCTCATTTTATGAAATTAAAACTTTTGTACTATATTTTAAATGGGAGTCATGCCTGTTAGGCTTATTTGATAATTCTTGCATATTTTCTGTTCATATTCAGCCATTCTTTTTGTGTTGTAAACGTTGAGTTTTAGCCTATGATATGGGCGCCTAGGTGGCGATAAATGTGACTCGTTAATTCGGGTAAGCAATTATGAGATCTCCATGCCTCGTTGTGAGTAAAGCGAAGGTCTGAAATGAGATGTTTGTTAACATAAAGTTAATTGGCAATGTTGTGATTTATGAACAACTATTATGGTCAGAGACGTGGTTATGGGCATACAAATGATGTGTTTCATGTCCAAATATCATTATGATAATGTGATGCTTGTAATGCAGAGATTATTATTATTGATATATATATTACGGTGTTTCATTGGGTTGTAGATGTGTTGTTAGGAATTGTTTTGGTGTTACTCTGGCAGGTGGATATGCCTAATTACAGGGGAGGCTCAGCTGAAATTTCTAAAAAAAAAATTTGGGAGTTAGAAGAATTTGAGACATTAAGATGTGCGAACGAAGAGATAAGTTACGTTGTGTATTTAAGGATGAATGACCCTAGGTGTGGGAGAATGTAACATCCTGAAGAAAACAATTTCGAAGTATTTAAGCGCTATTAAAAATTGAAGTGTGTTGAAATACGACTAATGTAATGTGATGATGTGGAATTCAGATCCTATGATAAATGGTTGATTTTGAAGTTTGGGTCTTGTCCTAAGGTTATGGACTAAGGATGAGGTGAAACAATAAGTTAAGTTGAAGAATCAGTTACAGGAATTTGCTTGATACGGGGGTTTTTTTTTTGGCCCAGTGTAGCACCTTGGGGTGCCCCTATCTTGTTTGTGAAGAAGAATGATGGTTCCATGCATATATGTATTGACTATCACCGGTGAACAAGCCTGCAGTGAAAAACCATTATCATTTGCCTCGTATTGATGATCTGTTTGACTAGCTTCAGGGCGCATACGTGTTTTCTAGGAATGACTTGCACTCAGGTTACCATTAGTTAAAGATTCGAGAGCCAGGTATCCCTAAGACTGATTTCAGGACTCGGTATGGTCATTACGAGTTTCTTATTATGTCATTTGGGCGGACTTATGCCCCAACATAATTTATGCATTTGATGCATAGTATATTCCAGCCATATCTCGACTTTTTTGTCATTGGCTTATTGATGACATTCTGGTGTATTCCCGGAGTCGGGAAGATCATGATTAGCACCTGAGGACAGTGCTTCAAACTCTGATATAAAAGATATTATATGGAAGTTTTCAAAAATGTGAGTTCTGGATGTATTCCGCGGCATTCTTAGGCCACGTGGTATCGAGCGAGGGCATTCGGGTAGATCCGAAGAAGACAAAGGCAGTGTAGAGTTGTCCTAGACCCTCCTTAGCTATAGAGATTCGTAGTTTCCTCGGCTTGGCGGGTTACTACCATCGTTTTGTAGAGGGGTTTTCATCGATTGCAGCTCCTATGACTAGATTGACTCAGAAAGGTGCTCCATTTCAGTGGACAGAGGAGTGTGAGGTGAGCTTTCAGAAGCTCAAGACAGCTTTGACTATAGCCCTAATTTTGATATTGCCTACTGGTCCGGGGTCTTATATAGTTTATTTTGATGCCTCACGAGTTGGCCTTGGAGTGGTGTTGATGTAGAACGGTAGGGTAATTGCCTACGTATCCAGACAGTTGAAGATACACAGAAAGAATTACCCTGTACATGACCTTGAGTTAGTTGCTATTGTTCACGCCTTGAAAATATGGCGTCATTATTTGTACGGTGTGCCTTGTGAGATTTATACCGACCATCGGAGTTTGCAGCACTTAATCAAGAAAAAGGATCTAAATTTGCGTCGGAAAAGGTGGTTAGAGTTATTGAAAGATTATGATATTACTATTTTGTATCATCCGGGTAAGGCCAATGTGGTAGTTGATGCCTTGAGTCACCGAGCAGAAGAGTTACGCGGACTGAAGAGATCGTGATAGTTCCGATATGGTTGGAGAGAAGGTTCTAATTCGTATTTCACCTATGAAAGGCATTATGAGATGTGGGAAGAAAAGGGAAGTTGAGTGTGAGGTTTATTGGCCTTTTGAAATATTAAGGCATGTTGGGGAGGTTGCTTATGAGATTGCCTTACCTCCCAACTTAGTAGGAGTTCATCTGGTATTTCATGTTCGATGCTCCAGAGATATCACGGGGATACGTCGCACGTGTTGGATTTCAGTTCAGTCCAATTGGACACGGATATGTCCTATTTTGAGGAACTAGTGGCAATATTGGACAGGTAGGTCCGAAAGCTCAAGTCAAAGGAAATAGCTTTAGTAAAGGTTCAGCGGCAGAGTCAGTCGGCCGAGTAGGCGACTTGGGAGACCGAGCGGGATATGCACAGCCGATACCCTTATCTTTTCACTACTTCAGGTATGTTCTTTATGCTCGTTCGAGGACGAACGAATGTTTAAGTGTGGGAGGATGTAACAACCCGGCTGGCCATTTTTAGAATTTATGCCCCGAACCCCTATTAACTGCTTCCCCTAAGTTCATTTCTGCTAATTTGGTTTGCCGGGACGTTCGGTGTTGAATTTTAGAGAGTTTTGGGACACTTAGTCCCTAAATGAGAGCTTAAGTGTTGGAAAATGGTTCGTAGTTAGAATAGTGTGAAGACGGCCTTAGAATAGAAATCTGATGGTTCTGTTAGCTCCATTAGGTGATTTCGGGGTTGGGAGCGTGTTCAGAATGTATTTTGGAAGTCCGTAGCTAATTTAGGCTTGAATTGGCGAAGTTAGAATTTTGGCAATTTCCGGTTGATAGGTGATATTTTAATCCGAGGGTCGGAATGGAATTCCGAGAGTTTCAATAGCTTTGTTAGGTGATTTGGGATATGCGTGCAAAATTTCAGGTCATTCGGACATGTTTTGGTCGAGTTTTTGATCGAATGCGTGTTTTGGAAGTTTAAGAAGAACTTAGGTTTGAATTCGATGTAATTTGATGGTTTTGGCGTTGTTTGAGGCATTTTGATGATTGGAACAAGTTTGTATGATGTTTTAGGAAGTGTTGGTATTTTTGGTTGAGGTCTCAGGGGCCTCGGGGTGATTTCGGATGGCTAACGGGAATTTTTTAAGTTGAAAAATGCTGTAGAAATGCAGCAGTCAGTGCACAGCAATTTTGTTCTATGTGATCGCAAGTCTATAATGCGATCGCATGGGGTTAGCTATAGTACCCCAGGAATTTTGTTCTATGCAATCGCATAGTGTTAGCTACAGTGCCCCGAAATTTTGTTCTATGCGATCGCAAGGCTCTCATGCGATCGCATAGGGTTGGCTATAGTACCCAGGATTTTGTTCTATGAAATCGCATAAGGTTAGCCATAGTGACCCGGAATTTTGTTCTATGCGATCGCAAGGCTCTAATTCGATCGCATAGTGTTAGCTACAGTACCCGGACAGAATGTTAAAAAAACATTTCATCTGCGAACCAAACCCATTTTTCCACCATTTTTGAGTAACCTTGAGAGCTTTTGGATGGGAATTGAAGGGATTTTGACGGAAAGTGATTGGAGGTAAGTCCTATGAACTAAATACATGATTATATTGTGAAATCATCCTTGGAATCCATGGAAATTTAGCCAAAAGAGGAAGAACTAGGGCTTGAGTTTTAATATTTCAAATTTGGATTTGAGGGGTCATTTGGACTCCGATTTTGGTAAATTTTTATATGTATAGACTCGTGGCAAGATAAGGATCGCGTTGACGTAAAAATTATTCAATTCCGAGATGATGGCTGGAGGGAAATTTTGGTCATTTTACCTATTTTCGCGCCCTAGCTTTAAATTCAATAGTGGAATCAGTTGTTTACAATATTATTTACAATGTGTAATTGAATTGAATAGATTTGGGCCATTTGAAGTCAGATACTCGTGGCAAGGGCGCGGTTTCTAGTGATATTGAGCCGGTTCGAGGTAAGTGGCTTGTCTAACCTTGTGTGGGGGACCTCTCCCCTTAGGACTTCTTATGTGCTAATTTAAATGCCTTGTACGGGGAGGTGACGAGCATGTAATTGTGCTAATTGTTGAAAAATCAAATTTACTTGAATTGCTTAAATTGTGTTTCTCTGTTATTTGACTGGTTTCAATGTAAGATTCAATCAGTGTTAGTTAGAGAAGTATGACTAGATAGAATTTACTGCTTAATTGCCTTAATTGAAAATTTCGTGAAGCATGTTAGGCCTGAATTTAACAGTTACTTGTATTTGTGTACTTCATTCTCTGAATATTTCCCTGATTTGGGTGCGCTTTTACATTGGGACTACGGGTTCAATTCCCGGGAGATCCTTTGCTACTGAGATGTTGGACTACGGGTTCAATTCCCGGGAGTTCCTTTGCTATTAATATTATGGACTACAGGTTCAATTCCCGGGAGATCCTTTGCTATTGATATTATGGACTACGGGTTTGATTCCCGGGAGATCCTTTGCTATTAATATTATGGACTACGGGTTCAATTCCCGGGAGATCCTTTGCTATTGATATTATGGAGTACAAGTTTGATTCCCGGGAGATCCTTTGCTACTGAGATGATGGACTACGGGTTCAATTCCCGGAAGATCCTTTTCAGTTGATATGATGGACTACGGGTTCAATTCCCGAGAGATCCTTTGCTATTGATAAGATGGACTACGGGTTCAATTCCGGGGAGATCCTAAATATTTAAATGTGATGGACTACGGGTTCAATTCTCGGGAGATCCACTGGACAGTTGAGGAATATTTGTTTGTGTTATTTTCCTTACTTAGCTTAATTGTCATTAACTTGTAGCTTCTATCCTATTTTTATCGTTATTTCAGATTATTCCCTGATTTACACTGTTCATTATTGTTATTATGTTATTCTCAGTAGGGCCCTGACCTTCCTCGTCACTACTCAACCGAGGTTAGGCTTGGCACTTATTGAGTACCGTTGTGGTGTACTCATGCCTCTTCTGCGCATGTTTTCCATGTGCAGATCCAGGTACTTCTGGTCGGGTATTCTATCAGTGATCCAGATGCTATATTCGGAGACTTGAGGTATATTCTACCGCGTTCGCAGACCGAAGAGTCTTCTTCTACTCTATCTTGTAGTTAGCAGCTCCATTTCATTTATTCAGTTGTGTAGACATTTCCGGATGTTAGAGCCGTATCTTATGTTTCTCTTAGCCTGTGTTGCCCGTTGGTTTCTAGGTCTTTGGGAGAGTTTTAGAATGCTAAGTGTTAAAGTGTATGTGCCAGGCGGCAATTATATATATTATTTATGTCATTCAGTTTTGATTATAAATTCCGCAAATTGTTATAACTTCCGCAACGTGTTAGGCTTACCTAGTTGTAGGGACTAGGTGTCATCACGACATGTTCATGGAGGGCGAACTGGGGTCGTGATAGAAAATGACTTTCTCTTCCTATTCAACATAATTGTCACAAGAAAGCATTGGAATTTGAGAATTCTCATTAAAAACAGCGATAGAAAAAGCTGAAAAGACTGCAAATAACATAAGCTATGAACTACAATTCATCAAAGGTGCGTAGAATATCGATTCTCAGTAAATTCTAGACCCTCCTGTGGGTAGAGGCTGCAACACGTGCATAGAATTTACTTTAATTTATTAGACTAGTAAATCAAAATATACAAAAATAATTTGTACCGGTGGGCATAAGATAATTTTCAACATAAAGGTTTATCATCTCATTCCGATTAATGTCACCAAAATAGTTAGCTCCCTGTAGGGTCGGATTACCATTTTAATAAGATAACTGGACTGAATAGATGTTATTATAACTTTCAATCACTAAACTTTATGTGATTAAATAACTCAATTTCTTTTATATTAAGAACTCGAGATGATGTGTCAACTCCTACGTACATCACATAAAAGAAAATTCAAATGACATCTCAAAATAATTAATCTTAATAATCAACTTAAGCAAAAATATTGATTTGCCACTATACTAAAGGTAATTCTCATAATTAATTCGCTCATCATAAAATCAAATTACTGTAAAGGACAAGAAGAAACAAAACTTTCAAATACAACTTAGTGCTTAGATTGTTAGTCAAATTCCTTTAGTCCAAAACAAAGTTGGAACTGCGACTCTAAATTTCTATAAAATTGTAATGAACAAGGCTCACAAAATTACATAGAAAAAGCTAAGCATAATTATGCAAACAACAAGGATTTAGTGGTAATTTCTCTTTATTCTATTTCAATAGAATCATACATATGTAACGAAATTGTCAGAATATAAACTAAGTTTAAAAGTGACTCTTAATACTTTTTCATCACACAATTTTTTTATTTTATTTTTAAATCGAATAGCACAAAGCCAAAAACTGAATTGGAAAATCTAATCACATGAATCTAGAGATTACATAAGATCAGAAGTAAAAAAAAAACATGGACCAATCAATATAAATGAATTATTGCATGCTTTCACTACAGTCACATGTGCGTGTCTAGTAATTGCCAAGTTGTGCTAAAATTACATGTAATCCATAACAATCATTAAAACTCACATGTATATAAATTTCGATACCATGAAAATTGGTCTATTGAAATATATAAATTTCAATACTAACATCTTTAATTTCATCCAAGACCACGACTTTGACGACAGTAAGGCAAACACCTAGGAGTTTCTCTATGAGTCGGTTAATCGATAAGTGTTTCAAATTAATTTGTCTCGCACATACAACAACAAATTTGATGGTAAAATAAATTTTCATCGCCATAAACATGGAATACCGAACAACACGGCTAAAGTATGCTATGATATCGCATGTTGAAATTCAAACACATATACAGAGGCATCGCAGCGGAAACTGAACAAGGAATATACCTTTGGTCATAGTTGTTCAAGTGTTGTAGGGAATCACCTTTGAAGCCTTCAGCAGAAAACCTAGGGAGCATTCAGCCTATGTCTATCATTGGATGTCAGACTGATTGAGTCACATGCGTATTTATAGGTACGCTAGAAACTCTTAGGCAAATACTTTAGCCCTAGGGACTTCTCCATAAATTATAGTTTCCCTAGTGACTCCTAATAAACATTGTTTCTTTTCATCAAAAAAACTACCATATATGCATAATTACAGAATATTATCTAATATATTATTTCCTTGGAAGACAAGATAAATAATTTATTACCTTATATGTGGGCCACACTAGATGTTTCTAGTAGAGATGGTAAATTTCTAAGGTAAAATACATAGTTTACCCATCAAACTTGCACCAGAATCCCTGTTACACACATTATTTTTTCCGATAATCTTTTACCCACGCAACATTTTAAAAGTGTGTCAAAAATACACCTTTTTGATTACATGTGTTTTACACGCATAAGAGCCAGTGGACAATTAAAATTATGTGCTAAAGGCTCATTTGACAGCACTTATCCAGCCTTTTCTTATTTTCATTTTTCTAAATCCTTTTCTTCATTTTTTCGAATATAAATCCATCATTCTTTCCATCTCTTTTCCATTATTGTACCATCGCTATCTTCTACCACTGTACCACCAAATATTTTTGCCAAGAGTTAAAGGAGGATAAAAAGAAATCAGAGTTTCATAGTCAACATAGGAATCGCTGAATGACGGTGATACGGTTGAGCTACTTGGGTGGCCAAATGCTGAAGGGAAATTTGTGAAGTTTTTCATATGTGTTTCGTGAGAATTTGTGGGTGGTTCTGTGGAGTTTCTTCCATTTCAGCCATTGATGGGTTGAAAATTTTGGGCTTTTGGGTTCTTTCTTGTTCTTACTGTTGCTGGTGTAAGCAATTTTGCTACCCAAACAATATAATCAGTTAGTCAACTTGAAAGAGGGAAGATACAAATACAAGGAATTTTAGAAAAAATATTTAATTGGTCGTGTTGACAGAAATTCAATGTTATCCTAATAATTTGAAAATTAAAACTAAAAATAAAGGTTCATAGTTGCTAGTACAAAATTACTCACTTTGGGTGGTGAGTGGAGAGAGGGGGGGCAACCATGGTAGTATAGCTTGTGAGAAGATGAAGAAGATGGATATAATTCTAAATTCAAGTTTTTTTAAGTCAATAACACGTGTCACGTTATTATTGGTGTGTGAATATATTTGATAAGTAAAAAACTAGTCAAGTACTGAAGTCGTGTGTTTTAGACACACTTTTAAAAGGTTAAGATTTTTCGTGAGAAAAAAGTGTATAACAAGAATTTAATTGCAAGTTTAATGGTTAAACTATGTATTTTGCCACTTTCTTACAAGTATTTGAATCAAACATAGGCTACTGCTTTGTTTTCTCTTTTTTCGTTTCTATTTTCTTAACTGCTTAGTTGGAGTCTATTTGGCACTCACACGGTTTCGTACATATATGACACTCATTGCCATTTGATTTAGACTTTCGGCTATACTACCTAACAAAATAATTTTTTTTTGTTTTTTTACTTTAAATTTAAATACCTCGAAAAAATTATTTAATAGATTCATCATCGGGTAAAGTTTAATTTTTTTTAAACAAAAAAAATATTATTCAATTAAATTAAAACAGCTAAAGTAGCATAAAAAGTTACCCAGAAAATCTTCTCACCCCACACATAAAATTGTGCATTGTCCCAATGCACATATAACTATAAGAGGGTAAAAGAAATTCCCTGGTAGGCCAAAGGCCGAAGCACTAGCATCTCATGGGGTACTCAGACTTCTTCCAGGCCTGGTCCTTCGTATGAGTACCTCACACTTAGTTCCAACCATCTGGTTTGCTGTTGCATCCTTCCAATGGCTTTGCGTTCCATGCTCCTAGAAAATAAAAAATTGACACTACAAACATAATACAATAATAAAAAAAAATTAAAAATAAAAAAGTAAACCTGGGTTGCCTCCCAACAAACGCTAGATTTAACGTCGCGACATGATGTGAATCACTTTTTGCTTCCACCTCGAGCTTATGAATTGCTCAAGCTTGTCATTATGCTCTTGGGGCGGTACAAATTCTTGCGAGCCAAAAATTAGATAAAGTCTTATGAACTTTTTGGCTCTCGACCGAGGAGTGTCACCTTTCCTAGACGGCCTTAAGAATTTCAAAATATAACGCTCATCTACCTCTTCCCTGGACTCCTTTTTATGCTCGTAAGGATCAATTCCCTTTTCACCATCCAAACATAATATAGAAAAGTGTTTGGAATGAGTTTTAACGCGCTCAAATACATGAACTTTATGATTTTTGACCTCCTCAACACCAATCACACTAGAGTCAACTAAATTTGTATCTTCAATGTCCTTGGCTGACTCTAGTGTTACTTCTTCAACATCGGCATCCTCAAATTCTAGTTGGATAGATTGTTGGTATTCTATTATAACCTCCTCCCTTAGCACCTCAATTTCAGTGTCTAATTCGTGCTCTTCTTGACTACGATCCCCAATATAGACTTGTTGAGCATTAAATGCTTCAACTAGTTGACTCATTTGTGCCTCCAAGTTACGAATAGTAGCATCTTGCCTTTCTATCTGCATCTGTCTTTCATCATTTTGTTCCACAAGGTACTTTAGCATATCCTTGATCTCTTTCAGGTTATCATCACTAGGTTATTTGTTCCTATTAACTTCACAAGAAAAATAGAACCATCAAAGAATGTGGTTGGGGAAAGATAAGAAATATAAGCGCAATCATGAAAGTGACCATCTTGACCACCACACATATCACATACATTCAACACATAAGATTGAGTAGGTACACATAACTCGCTCTCGAAAATATTTTGACTATTTTGATCCAGGTGGTTTCCACAACAATTCACACAAGGAAGATCAACAATAGAACTACAAATATCACAATTCCCAAAATTCTAGGATGTCATTTTTCTCAAATTAACAAGTAAAACAAAAATAAAAAAATCAAATACAACAAAACAAAAATAAAAGTTCAAACTTGTAACCTAGCAATATGTACACCTACAGCTACACCGTTAGTTCCCCGGCAACGGCACCAAAATTTGATCGCACCCAACTCTAGTCCTAAAAAGGATAAGCGGTCGTTGTAAATATAATCCGGTCTAAATGTCCGGAGTCGAATTCCACAGAGAGCTAAGGGTTTGCTCTATCTGTTTAATATCACTAAGACAAGTTTGAACAATTTTCTAAATTATAAAAATTGAGATTTATATTTCTAACTAATTAACTTGTAAATGCTACAAAGCGATAAAATTATCAACTAACGAGACAAAGGGTTGGAGACTAAATTAAGGAGGCCTAGAGTTATGATTTTCCAAATTGTCGGAATCCTTCCAGCTATGTTCCCTACAATTTTGCCAATGTATTCTTTATTGATCGTGAGCACTTTATGTGTCGTAATTCTCTCTCGAGCAACTACAAGAATTTACTAAACATATCCTCTCGAACTACGCTAGTTGAATGTATCTAATCGCTCATTATGACCAAGTCAAGGCTTTGTTATTTCTAAACCTGCCTTTAAACCCACTGTATTGATTTCTCACATACGTTAGGAGTGACGTTGTTCAACAACTACCTAAATATGTAACACATAATAAATAGGCACAGTCAATCAGTGGCCATTCAATCAATAACGATACACATGTAGTTGAACAGTTAGAGAAATCCAATGGCTCAATTATATAAAAATATAACAAGAATTTATCCTACAAAAGATTCAATCAAAACCTGAGATAAAAAATTAGCTATTCATAATAGTATGTAAAAATACAATACTAAAAGTCATAACCAACAATGAAAAAATAGGAAGAGGAAGGAAAAACTCGTACAAGAATTCCTCGCCTTGCTCCTATTGTGTCTCTGTCTCCTTAGGTCGAATCTATATCAAAAGCGTCCTACCTCTTAAAATACCATTTTTCCATATATATATATACTACGTAGGGTCGGACCCGAACAATTATACTTTATCCTACGCGAAAAAGGATAATTTTTCAGGTCTGGACGCTCGCAGTCACGGTCTGGGCGCGGTATTTTCCCAGTGCACTGCCTCAGTCCGCGTCCAGGTCTATGGTTACGGTTTCGACAGTATTTTTCACCCTGTTCCGTTTGGAATCTGGAAAAGCGTAAAACATGAAAGTTGTCGCCTTTTTTTCTAACCATATATTATGTAGCCCACATGGAGTTAGGAGCAAAGAGTTATGTCTATTTTACTAGACAGTGAGCAATATACCTATTTGAGTCTTCGTTTGTTCTTAACTATCAAATTTGACCTCAAACACGATCCCGGCCTAATTCTTTGGGCTTTTACTCAGATTTCAAAGCTCTGAATCACTTGAATTCATTCCATAACATCTATATAGCTCGGAATCACTCCTACAAGGCATAAAACACATAGTTAGTGCAAAACACTAGCGATTAAAGCTCAAACTCAATTAAAGTGCATTAAATTAGAGTGTAATAAGCGACTAAAATACGCAATTATAGCCTATCATCACCTTCCAACTTGTTGGGATTCCTATTGATTTTCTTCTCTATGCTCCCATACAACCCCCTCCCCCCGGCCCCTTCCTGATGGTAGAGGTGGAGAGGATAAAGTTTTCATGCATCCAAAAATGTTTTGATATGCAAATTACTGTGTGAGGCATTGTTGAAATTAAAAAATGGGTTTAACCCAGTGTATTTGTCAAATTTCCTATTTATACTCTTCATTACATGAGAATAAGGAGTTCATACGGTTTGGGATCCCAAATGGAGCCTATACATTAATTACCTAGCTGAGTTTTCATAGTTTGTTGGGTTTTATTAATTAAAACGAAAAATTTGTGAATGAAAAATGGTAGTAAAAAAAATAGAGGGAAATGAAATTTTAAAATAGTTCAGTTTACAAAGTAACTTGTCCCTCATTGGTTAGGAAGAGGAAAATTTTGTGCTTATACATGGAAACACTTCTTCTAGTTATTAAAGAGAGCAAATATTCAATATTGTATCGTTGTCATCTAACATTTTCTATTTTGAATAGAGAATACTAACTTATATCTCAATCTTATACACAACTTGAACACATTATACCTTAATTCTAGTAGTAAATACTCCTAAAATCCTTTTTCATTTTTTTAGTGTTTAAAGACTGCCATTCTTTTTAGTTTCTTAATTTATATCGGGGGAAGGATGATGGTAGGTTGACAATTAACTATTGTGCTTGAAAATGCAAACTAGATGATCGAGGAGCTTTCAGTTATTCCTGACTATTATATTGAGTTCTCTTTTTTTAATTTGTATTATTACCTTCATTTTAACTTCTGAGATTAAATTATTCACTTTTTTTTGGTTTTTGGTAATTACTGACACAACTATTCTGTATTTGAACATGTTAAAGAATCTGACATATACTTTATTGATCTAAATCAAGATTAATCCTATTTCAAACTGTAGAATGAAGTGAACTATGTTTGCTTATCAAAAGGAAAAAATTGCCGTCACTCTTTGTAGCTTATCAATTCGAACTGATGAACAAGAAAATAAATTCAAGAGTGTACTGAAATTGATTTATTTTCTTCAGCTCTGTCTATTAAGTGCAGTATATATATTATTTGCTTAGCTTATCATGTGATGAGCTTAAATGATGTATTTTAGTATGCAGTTGAAGAAAAAACTAAAAGTGACTTTATTCAGTAAGTCATGAATAATATAAATATAAATATTATTTTATCGTTTAAATTATTTTTTACTTAACCCTTTTGACCCATCTCGACCCGATCTGCCTCTTGCCATCCCTAATTTAGTATTTCTGTATTTGTGTCTTGATAGGATAAAAACTCTGTTTCATAAAGAGCACATGCGTCAATATCATCATCACATATTAATTGATGTGTTTTAATAGAGAAGTAAAATATTACTATGTCCTCCACTTGCAGTACAATATCATAAGAGGCAGACACACGGTACATGTAACACGTACTACGTGCATTGCATGTCAGATAAATAGAAAGCTATACAAAATAGGCGAAATAGATAGATGATATTGTCCTCAACTTTCCGACTAGACTTGGTAACATGAACTTATTATGTTTTTCTGCTCTTTCCAGTATAATTTTTATTTGTTCCCACGTTATTTTCAGTTTCTTCACAGAAAAATTCATCTCCATCATAATTTTATGTAGATCCCACTACCTTTTTAAATTTCCCACATTAATTCTTCTAGTGTATGTACCCACGCGATGTGTGGATCGATTCAAAGAAAAAAGAGTGAAAAGCGATATATATGTATATTGCAGATTAAATTTAGCAACCACAATCAAAACAAAAATATAAATAGATGAATTTCATTGGTTTGTCTCCATATTATTGTAGTCAAGGACTACCAATCCCAAATGAGTTGTTAAAAATGGGCCTGAACGTAATTTTTGGCATTGTTTTTTATCAATACTCGTACTAATCCATAAGGACTTAAAGTATGCTTCTACATTAGTGATCAACTTACTTGAATTACCATCAATAGACTTTTTAAATACCTCAAATATCAGGGTTTAAACTCGATAAGAACTACTTCATTACAATATGTTCTATTAAAGGCAATAGTCTGGTCAAAATCTTGTAACCACAAAAGCTGCTGGTGACATGTGGAGCCTATATGATATTAAAGAATAGATGCGATTAATTGGAGAAAATGAATCTCCAGTAAATCATTCAACATTTTGCCATTGTCATTCCAATCCTTTCCCATCAAGGATATCAACTAACGCTGAAAGAATAGTACTTATGTACAAGAAATACTCTACAATTTATAAAAGCAAAAAACGTGATTAAATGACAAATAATATAAGACTTCAATTTGCAATCCATTCTAGAACATAAGATTCACCTTTGTCTATTTAAAATACTAAAAATATAAAGCAAATGAACTACTTTAATAGAATTCAACACTCACAACTACAACCTTAATATCTTAAATCTTAAATGTATAATTACAACCTGCATGATCAAATTCATATCTTAATAAGCAATTCTTCTTGCAAGAGAAAAGGGAAAATCAAAAGAAATAAGTAAACAAAAACTATGAGGATGAAGTTATGTTCTTAAATCTTATTGATCTTATACGTTGTTTCAACTATCATTCACTGTCGATTATTTATTTCCTCTCTTAGAAGATTAAGCCCACATTTCTTCTTTGCTGCCGCGGAGGAATGATGGGAATGAAAGCGTTATGGACAATGAAAAGACATACTCATGAAACTATCATTTTTCTAAAATAGTAGAACAATGTGACATTTGCTTGATATTTTAAAAAATAATTAAAGGCCCACTTCTCTAAATACTTAATGTATAACAGAACACATAGTTAAAGTTGTGTATTGTTTATGATAATTATAGCCTTATTTCTAATTATACTTCATATAATTGAGTAAAAGAAAAGAGACTACTAAAATATAAAAGGTGAGATAACTTGGAGGAGAAGTCGGGGTGAAAAAAGTTATAACATAAACTTGAACAAAGAGTCAAAGAGATCATGACTAAACTTGGAAAGTAAAAGAGTAGGAATCCTACTATGGCTACCTAATATTCAAAATAAAGAAAACCACTATGAGATAGGTAGCAATACGGAGTGAAAGATAGAAGTTTAAGGAGAAATAATGTAGACGGTAATATCTGCAATCAAGATTTACAACAAATTGACGTGAAAAATCAAGATGAAGTGAAAGAATCAAGTTGTTACTAAAGAAAAGAAAATATAGTTTATGTGAGAGTTTCAAGCAAATTGATTTACCAACTCCAACCTTGGCAATTATTTTATCAAGATGATTTATAAAAAATTCAGTTATAGGTAAGTTTTTTAAGGAAAAAAGTGCAAGCAGAATACCAAGAGTGGCCTAGGATTCACACAGTTGCCTTTGTGAGTTTATTAAAAAAAACTACGGGAGACTTATCCTCTAATGAAGGAAAAACCTTGCCGAAGGAAAAAACTTGGTATTTAAATGAAGGGTTCACAACAACTTTGCTTCAAAAAGTTAGTTAGGAGAAGTATATCTAATGACTGCTATACATATTTTTGTACTACTTCTACAGATCACAAAAGAAAAAAAATATAAAAAAAGAGTCACCCTCTTTTGTATTGTTTTACTTACTAATAGCAACGACGCAAGCCAAAATAACAAATACAAAGGACACCTAAAAGTAACATAAGTTTATAATAAAAAGGTAATATTTTTAGTATCCATCTAGATCGAGGATTGGACTATACACAAGTATTTTCGAAGTAGCTACAATAAAATGCCACGCTTGATTGTAGTAAAGTGATTCTGCAAACCAAAACATTCTTGTATATGTTTCTATGAAGATAAACAAAAGGAGAAAGAACGATGCAACTTTGCTTAAAAAAGTTAGTTTGGAGTAATATTTCTAATGGCTATTATAAATATTTTTGTACTGCTTATATATATCACAAGAAAAAAGCAAAAAAATAAAGAGGAATAGTAGTAGGCTCTATTGTACCTGATGCAAGTCAAAACACCAAAGAGATTCGTAAGGACACCTAAAAGTAAATCTCAGAATAAAAAGGTACTCCCTCCGTTTCATATTATTTGAGATAGTTTGATTCGCCACAGAGTTTAAGAACAAAGAAGAAGACTTTTAAAAATTGTGGTCTTAAAAGCTCAAGGGGTAAAAGGTTTGTGGTGCTATGTTATTTGTGTGGCTATAAAAGCTTTTCTTTAAGGGCAAAAAGAGTAAAATTAAGAGTTTAAAGTTCAATTATTTCCAGATTTAGAAATGCGTCATTTATTTTGGAACATACTAAAAAGGAAAATACCTCATTTAATATGAAATGGAGGGAGTAATAAAGAGATTCGCAAAGGACACCTACAATACAACTGGAGAACCTAATTCTTTGTGCATCGTGGCTCCCCTGTATTTTGTGCTCCCTCTAGAGAACCTAATACTTAGACGTCGAAGTACGCGCTCAAACTCTCCCTTTCTGAAATTAGACATATATTTACCAAGTCACAAGACAATAACAGTGAGCCAAAATCAGTTACATAATTAAAAAAAATATTAAAACGTAGTGGTTCAATAATTAGCTTTGAACATGCACTTTAGATCTAAATGGTAATCACAGACATTTAAATTGTTATTTGTATCCAGTCCCATAAATTTAATTGCAGCACGATCATATGCCATGAAATTAACATGAAAATTTAACAACATATAACAATCAGATTTTTTTATTCAAATAGTTCCACTATATCTTTACTATAAAACTCATTCAGCCTACTATGTCATACATAGAATCAAAAAATGAATAGTGAAATGATGTTTGCTTGTCCATCTTCCTACATATGTACAATTTAAATACAGTGATTGCCTACAAATATAGACAGATATTTTAGCAATAAGAAATATTACCATGTGACTGAAAATTCAATTAAGATGCAACATGATATATCAAATAAGATTGAATGTAGAAGAATGTTTAGATCAATAAACTTTATATTTGTCTTTAGGATGCACAACAATATTCTGAGTATGTACATTTAACTTCTTGTTGCTGCTCAACTGATACTTATTCATTAAATAGCACCTTCCCCTAAATTTCAGAAAACTACTGTAACAATTTGGTCGATCGTTTCGAGAGTTATAGCTCCATTTTTCCATTTCCTACTCCTTTTATATTTTTCAGTTGTATTTTGATTTACTGGGTTAGTCGGTTCAAGTCCGGAGAGTTTTAAGTTGGAAGAATTAACCGGATGTTAAATTATGTGTGAAAGACCTCAGATTTGAACTTTGATGGTTCTGTTAGTTCTCTTAGGTGATTTTGGACTTGGGAGCGCGTTCAGAGTGTGATTGGGAGACCCGTAGTGGAATTAGGATTGAATTGGCGAAAGTTAAAATTTTGGCGGTTTTGGTAGTGGAAATTTCAATATCGAGGTCAAATTGGATTTCCGGAAGTTGGAGTAGGTTCGTGGTATCATTGTTGACTTGTGTGCAAACTTTGAGGTCATTCGAACGTGGTTTAGGGGTTTTCGCATCAATTGTGGAATTTAGAAGTTTAGAAGTTCTTAGGCTTGAATCCAAGTGTAATTTGGTGTTTTGATGTTGTTTTGAGTGATTCAAAGGTTCGATTAAGTTCGTGCGTTGATATACAACTTGTTGGTATATTTGATTGAGGTCCCGAGGGGCTCGGGATGATTCCATATGGTTAATGGGGAGTTTGGAACTTGGAAATTGCAACTGAAGCTGCTCATGCTGTTGTTTCTGCACCTGCAGAGTGGGGACCGCAGGTGCGAGGTCGGAGGTGCATTTGGAGAGCCCCAGATGCGGACATATAGGAGTTTGGTCTTTTCCGCAAGAAGCGGAAGGTGAGGTCGCAGGTGCCGTGAGTTGGTCGCAGATGCGGAACCTGGTGCATTAAGTGAGTTCCGCACTTGCGATGAAAATTTGCAGGTGCGGTGTCGCAGAAGCGGAAATAAGACCATAGGTGCAGTTTTGCTGGGCAGAAAACTCCAGCTCGAGTTTTTTTTCCCCATTTTCGATTTTTAGGTTTGAGGAACTTGACAGAGAGGCGATTTTTCGAAGGATTTCAAGGAGCAGCATTGGGGTAAGTGATTCTAACCTATAATTGCATAAATTTCATGAATCCATGGCTTTGTTCATTATCTTATTGGAATTTGAGCTCGAAATTTGGGAATTTGGGGCATGAAAATTGGAGAGTGGATTTTGAGGATTTGAGTGACCGAATGAGGTCGGATTTTGATAAATTGGGTATGGTTAAACTCGTGAGCGAAATTAAATAGTGATTTTGAGGATTTGAGTGACCGAATGGCAAGACATCCAATGGTCTCATGAAGCTCAATCATCTATAGACATACCTCTTTGTTCCTTCACTCTCATAAAATATAATACCAACATAATAAAAAAAGATCGTTTGGAGTCTTATAATAATTTAAGTATAACTTCATTATTAAATTTCATTAGAAAAGATAGAACAAATGATATAAAGAAGGATAAAGCTACAAAAAGCAAAACTAATTGCTCATGTGCTTAAGGATTTAACATCATTAGCGAAATTCAACTTTAATCTATAACTTATATTTTGATCTAATGTAATGTAGTTAGTATTAATTTAGTTCTCAGTTTTCACTCATAAGATAGAAACCAAATAATGAAAAATAAAATAAAACTGGAAAAAATCAGAGAAATTTAATTTCCGAATAACTCAGTATTGTCAAAATCTTGGGGATTTGACAGCTGGTTATAGGTTCTAAATTTGAAGATACACATATTGAAATGTAGATCATGTATTTCCTTAACAATGGTCTTATGCGTGAACATCAACTTAAACTTGTGGTCTTTGGTCTTCAACTTCATATTATTTGAAAAAACCAAGAAATTCTTTATGAGGTTCAAACCCATTTCCTTAATTTTTTGTTTGAACTGTTGGATAAAAGACCTGCTAATACTTGCATTGTAACGACCCTACTGGTTGTTTTGAGCATTTTTATTCTGTTCCGCTATTTGAAGTCTTGATCTGTATCGTATTATGTATTATGACTTGTGTGAATCGTCGATTTTGGCTTTCAGGTTATTCGAAATCGATTTGGAAGAATGAGTTTCATTGTTAAAGTTTTAACTTGGAAGAGTTGATCAAGATTGATGTCACAACCCAAAATTCACTAATCGTGATGGCACATAACCAACCCGCTACATAAGCCAATTACTAACTATTCAATTTCAATAATGTTAATTAAAAAATTATGCAAAGGAATTTTCTAAATCTTTTACATTTCCCAAGGACTGGTAGTACAAATATGAGCTTCTAAGAATAGAGTTTACAAAGCTGATATGAAGTAAATACATCATATGTTTGAAAAATACATAAACAAAGTTTTATAATTCAAAGGCTACCATGAACAAGAGGCAGCTACCACAGGGACGCAGGTACAACTTCCAAATCAGCTCTCATCGAACACAGCAATATCGGCATCCGAAATCTGCACACAACGTGCAAGAAATGTAGTATGAGTACAACGGACCCCATGTACTCAAAAAGTAACAAACCTAACCTTAGGCTAAAAGTAGTGACGACCTGGAATACAGGCGGATCCAACACCAATAACCAACAACAGTTCATAACAGCGTAGAGCATATATAAATAAGGAAGTAACTCGGAGATAAAAATACTCAGCTCTTCATAGTTTTCCGAAACAGTTGTGCTTTTCAAGTATATCAGTAAAAATCCCAATTCTTTACCAAAATTGTCAAAAACATGAGTAAGTTTTAAAACTGTAACTTTTCCCAAAAAAATTTTCATCCGGTAAATGTATCATTTTCATATAGCATGAGGAAAGTACATCTTTATGCCTACATGTCAAGATAGAGGTAAAAATCATGAATGTCACCAAAACCAGGCAGCAAAGGAAATACATCTCTATGCATGTATATCAAATACGCATGTCAAATGCAATGCCTCTCAGTGATGAACTCATGTACTCACACTCTCAGATTACTCAACCTCACTGTCTCGCATTATCTCTTACCGTGCTCAATACTCAGCAAATTCAATCACTGAACAATGTACAATACTCACTACGGCGTGCAACCCGATCCATATCTAGATATATAGCCATAAGGCACTTAAGGTGTGCAATCTGATCCATATACATATAGTCATAAGGCTCGTTGCGGCATGCAACCTGATCCATATACATATATATAGTCGACTGCACTCACTTGGGGTGTGCAGACTCTAGAGGGGCTCCTTCAGCCCAAACGCTATATCGCTGCGGCGCGCAGCCTGATCCCAAAGGTGTAATCAATATAACATATTTTGGCATGAATCCCGATCCCACAGTATCACTTTGGCTCAAGCCCTCGGCCTCACTCGATCATCAATCTCTCTAGTCTTACTCACGGGCTCACAGTGCCATGAAACTATCCCGACAACAATGATATGATGTATCAATAAATAGGAACTAAGAGTGAGATATGATATGAATGCATGAATATGACTGAGTACAAAAGATCAATGAAATTAGTAAGATGACAACAAGAAACGACCACTATGGGTCCTAACAATATCAGCATAAAGCCTAAACATGATATCTAGCATAATTGATAGCTCAGTTACTCAATCACATGATGAAAACACAAATATTAACAAAATAGGGCCACTATCCAATGCCCTGGACACAATAGAGTCACAATTTACAGGGTGCATGCCCACACGCTTGTCACCTAGCATGTGTATCACCTC
The DNA here is from genome assembly GCA_026770625.1 of Nicotiana glauca. Lineage (NCBI taxonomy): Eukaryota > Viridiplantae > Streptophyta > Magnoliopsida > Solanales > Solanaceae > Nicotiana > Nicotiana glauca. Next base: position 59,749 of record MU685297.1, on the reverse strand, counting down.
AATATCAATCACATAGCACGTAATTTAGGGTTTCATACCCTCAGAACTATGTTTAGAAGAGATACTTATCTTAAACAAGTCAATTCCAATGCCGAGCAAGCAAAGCGATGCTCCAAGGATGCCAATATGTGCGTAACAACTTTTGAACGACTCAAAACCAGGCAAAAGCAACTCAAATATATCCGATAAAGCCCAAGGAAGAAATTACAAATGATAAAGATTGAATTCTACATCAAATCCCAAATCCGGCAAAAAATCACACCCGGGCCCATGCCTCAAAGCTCAACAAAACATACAAAATCCGATAACCCATTCAATTACGAGTCCAGTCATACTAGTTTCACTCAAATTCGACTCCAAATGGGTTTTTCAAAACTCAAAAATTCATATTATGAAATTTTAAGCCAAAACCCCCATTTTCTCTTTCAATTCATAAACCAATTGCTAAAACTGAAGATAGATTCATAAAATATAATCAAAATCGAGTATAAAACACTTACTCCCAATCGTCGTGATAAATTTGCTCCAAAAATCAAATCAATCCGAGTCCCACATCTCAAAATATGAAGAAAGAATAAAACCCTTGATTTTTATAACACTGCCCAGCACTTTCGCATCTGCGAGAAGTGGCTGCATCTGCGACCTTCACTTTTGAGGAAAAAGGCTCGCATTTGCGAGACCAGCTGCTTCTACGATCGCCATGACGACATCTGTGGTCACGCTTCTATACAAATACATCTTTACCTACGGACCTTCACTCCTCAATTAAATCTTGCATCTGCGATACTTGGCTCATATTTGGGGCCATCGCACGTGCGCAAACCAGCCGCAGGTGCGGACATACCAGAACCAAATCCTCAGCAATGTAACATGAAATGAAAATAATATGAACCTCATCTGAAACTCACCCGAGCCACTCGCGACCCCGACCAAATATAATAGCAAGTTCCATAAAATAATTCGGACCTACTTGAGGCTTCAAAATACACATAACAACATCGAAACGATGAATCATACCTCAATTCAAAATCATTCAACTTTGAAACTTCATCTTCCTCAACCGATGTCGAAACCTATCAAATCACACCCGATTAACCTTAAATTTTCCAAACAAGTCACAATTTGACATTACAGACATGTTCCAACTTATGGAATCGGAATCTGACCCCGATATCAAAATGACCACTCCCGATCAAACATTCCAAAATTCCAACGTTCACCATTTCAAGCCAAATTCTACTACGGACCTCCAAACCACGATCCAAACACGCTGCTAAGTCCAAAATCACCTTACTGAGCTAATAGAACCATCAAAAATCCAATCCGAGGTTAAATATTAAAAAGTCAAACTTGGTCAAACCTTTCAAATTTGAAGCTTCTAGTCGATAACCATTCTTCTAAATCTATTCCAAATAACTAGAAAATCAAAACCGATGATTCACATAAGTCATAATAAATCACATGGAGCTATTCATGCCCTAAAAAACCGAGTGAAGTGCAAATGCTCAAAATAACCGGTCGGGTCGTTACATCCTCCCCCACTTAAACATACGTTCGTCCTCAAACATTCCTAGTGTTGTTCCAAATGCTATCAGATTTCCGTGTAACCTCACTATGCACATACCTGGGGTGATCCCCACATAATCCTATCCAACCTAGCCCATAAGCCTTAGAATCCAATTTCCACATCCGAAATTTCCTGTAAGATCATAATCACTCTTCTGCACACTGTATAAGTATGAAAGAGTTTCAATCATAACCCAAGATATAATCACATGATATATCAATAAACAACAACTGAGACTGAGATATGATATGAATACATGAATATTAATGACTGAGTGAGGCCGAGGGCCTGTTTGTGAGTGATATTTATGGGAGCGGGTTGCATGTCGCAGCATGTTATGTTGATTTAAGCCATGACTGGCTTATTATAGAGCTTGGGATAAAGGAGCCCCTCCAGAGTCTGTACTCACCCCTAGTGAGCGCATGTACCTACTGAGTGCGAGTTCCGAGTGTCGAGTGATTGGGAGGATTGAGTGGCTATGAGGACTGAGTGACCAGGAGGAATGAGTGACTGGGGGACTGAGTGAATTGATACTCTGAGAGTATGCATATAGTTTTTATCACTGAGTCGCATCGCATTTGACATGCACAATTGACATACATACATAGAGATACATTTTCCTCATGATGTACGGTATCACGTCATTCCTGATTTATCACACATATTGACATATAGGCATAGAGATGTATTTTTCCTCATGTCATTTGAAAATGAAACATTTACCTGTTGAAAGCTTTTCAGTAAAGTTATAGTTTTCAAACTCACTCGTATTTTTGGCGAAAAGATTTGGCTTTTCACTGATTTACTTGAAAAGCAAACCTATTTTCCGGAACTGTGAACGAGTTGATCATTTTATCTTTGATTTACTTCTTTTATTATGTTGTTATGAACTATTGTTGGCTATTTGTGTTGGACTCCGACCTAATTTTCAACTCATCACTACTCTCAACCTAAGGTTAGGTTTGTTACTTATTGAATACATGGGGTAGGTTGTACTCATACTACACTCCTGCACCTTGCATGTAGATGTTGGATACTGATGTTGCTGTGATCGGCAAGAGCTAGAATTGAAGACGTAGCTACGTTCTTGTAGTAGCTACCTTTTGTTCATGGTAGCCTTAGATTCATAAAAATCTATTTGTGTACATTTCCAATAGATGATGTATTTATTTCATACCACTTTTATAAATTCTAATTTTTTATGCTCGTGATTTGTACTACCAGTCATTGGGAAACGTACAAGATTCAGATTTTTTTTACTTAAATATCTTATTAATTTCATTTGAATTGGATAGTTGGTAACTAACTTATATCGAGTTGGGTTAGGTACCACGCAACTAGTTGGATTTTTTGGTCGTGACATGCTTGAATGCGGTTACCCTAAGAAAAAAACTCAATTAGTTAAAATGACTAAGTTATTCCGTATATGACTGTAATATACTTACGCATATGTGAACAATGCAAAAGAGAAAGTAATCGTAAAGTTTAAAACAATACCTTTTCATCCATCAGAATAATCTCAATTGAAAGGGGGCTATCAGGTTTGCCACAATTCAGATTTTTCAAAGCCTAAGAATAGAAATCTTTACTTTATAGTTTACCGACTTGTATTAATTTCTCTAACAAAATTTATTTGAGCCACCATAAATGTAACGACCCGGCCGGCCATTTTGAGATTTGTAGCCCCGTTCCCCTATTTACCGCTTCCCCCAAATCTTGTTCTACTTATGTGACTTGCCGGGAGGTTTCGTTTTGTTTTTTGGAGTGTCTTGGGAAACTTAGTCCCTAAACGGAGGCTTAAGTCTAGGATTTGAACCATAGTCAGAACTGTGTGAAGACGACTTCGAAATGGAGTTTCATCGGTTTTGTTATCTCTGTTGGGTGATTTTAGACTTAGGGGCATGTCGAGATTGTGTTTCGAAGGTCTATAGCTGATTTATGCTTCAAATAGCAAAAGTCAAATTTTTTGAGATTATGAGCGGTAGTGGAATTTTTGATATCGGGATTGAAATTCGATTTTGAAAGTTGGAGTAGGTCTGTAATGTTGAATATGACTTGTATGCAAAATTTGAGGTCAATCAGACGTAGTTTGATAGGTTTCGGCATCGGTTGTAGAAATTTAAAGTTTCAAGTTCCTTTAAATTTGAATTGGTGGGTGATTTGTGATTTTAGCATTGTTTGATTCGATTTGAGGGATAGACTTAGTTCGTATGGTGTTTTAGGACTTGTTGGTATTTGGTTGAGGTCTCAAGGGCCTCGGGTTGATTTTGGGTGGGTAACAGATCATTTTTGGACGAAGGAAAGTTGTATATTTTTGGTGTTCCAGTTGTTGGTTTCCTTCTTCGAATTCACGAGAGGTGCTCCACGTTCGCAAAGAGGATCTGGGGCAGGTGGAAATTTTATGCTTCGCATTTGCGATGTTGGTCCGGCATTCGCGAAGCTCTAAGGTCGTATGTCTACGCGTTCGCGAAGAGGGTCCCGCGTTCGCATAGAAGAGGTTAGTTCACTGGGTCCCCAGGCCTTTTGCCTATACGTTCGCGAGATTGGTTCCACGTTCACGTAGGTTTGAGCTAAGTCGTTTACACTTTCACGACAAGGTCATCGTGTTCACGATGAAGGATTCTAGGCCAAAATGAGTTTTTGCTTCGCGAACGCGAGGATCCTTCCGTGAAGAAAGGAGCATCTAGGAAGATTTAAAAGTTGAAAATCAAGGGTTTATGTCAATTTTCACAATTTTGAACGTGAGAGCTCGGAGTTTGGTGGTTTTTGGAGAGATTTTCACGCCGGTGTTTGGGATAAATGATTCCTACCTAGTTTTGGTTAATTCCTATGATTATGTCTTTAATTTCATCATTAAATTAGTGATTTGAGGTGGAAAATTGGGAAAATTTGAGAAAAGTTCTTAGGCCAATATAAGTTCAAGAAAAGTTTTCACTAAATTTGAGCTACACTAGCATATGTAATTATCTTGTTTAGTTTAGAATATCATGTCTACGGGTCTTAATTGCCAATCTAAACTTTGTGTTGCATGCTTAGTGAATTCTCTGCTTCTTCCTTGACTTGTACCCAGTCTATATTGTAGGATTTCGTGTTGTAGCTGTTATTTCGATTGTTTGAGCTGTGTATTTACTTTTGGCACTACAGAACGGTATTTCGGGAGATCCCCCCTGCATATATACTTTTTGCACTCTAAAATTTCTTTATCCAACCTAGCCCATAAGCCTTAGAATCCAATTTTCACATCTGAAATTTCCTGTAAGATCAGAATAACTCATCTGCACACTGTATAAGTATGAACAAGTTCAAATCATTACCCAAGATGTAATCACATGATATATAAATAAACAACAACTGAGACTGAGATATGATATGAATACATGAATATTAATGACTGAGTGAGGTCGAGGGCCTGTTTGTGAGTGGTATTTATGGGAGCGGGATGCACGCCGCAACATGTTTACTTGATTTAAGACATGATTGGCTTATTATAGCGCTTGGGCTGAAGGAGTCCCTCCGGAGTCTGTACACACCCCCAGTGAGCGTAGGCCTATTGAGTGCGAGTTCTGAGTGTCGAGTGATTGGGAAGATTGAGTGGCTATGAGGACTGAGTGGTTGTGAGGACTGAGTGGTTGTCAGGACTGAGTGACCGGGGGGACTAAGTGAATTGATACTCTGAGAGTATGCATATAGTTTTTATCACTTAGTCGCATCGTATTTGATATGTACACTTGACATACTTGTGTAGAGATGCATTTTTCCTCATGTTGTACGGTATCATGTCATTCATGATTTATCACACATATTGACATATAGGCATAGAGATGTATTTTTCCTCTTGCCATTTGAAAATGAAACATTTACCTGTTGAAAGCTTTTTGGTCAATTTACAGTTTTCAAACTTACTCGCATCTTTGGCGAAAAGATTTGGGGTTTCATTGATTTACTTGAAAAGCAAACCTATTTTCCGAAACTGTGAACGAGTTGATCATTTTATCTCTGATTTACTTCTTTTATTACTTTTATTATGTTGTTATGAACTGTTGTTGGCTATTTGTGTTGGACTTCGACCTATTTTTCAATTCATCACTACTCTCAACCTAATGTTAGGTATGTTACTTATTGAGTACATGGGGTAGGTTGTACTCATACTACACTTCTGCACCTTGCGTGCAGATGTTGGATGCTGATGTTGATGTGATTGGCGAGAGATAGAATTGAAGACGTATACGTTCCTGTAATAGCTGTTTTTTGTTCATGGTAGCCTTAGATTCATAAAAATCCGTTTAAGTACATTTGGAACCGATGATGTATTTATTTCATACCACCTTTATAAATTCTAATTTTATAAGCTCATGAATTGTACTACCAGTCATTGGGAAACGTATAAGATTTAGATATTTTCTTTTACTTAAATATCTTATTAATTTCATTTGAATTGGATAGTTGTTAACTAGCTTATCTAGCGAGTTGGGTTATGTACCACACGACTAGTTGGATTTTTGGTGGTGACATGCGTGAAAGCGGTCACCTTAAGAAAAAAACTCAATTAGTTAAAATGACTAAGTTATTCCGTATATGACTATAATGTACTTACGCATATGTAAACAATGCATAATAGAAAGTAATTGTAAAGTTTAAAACAATACCTTTTCATCCATCAGAATAATCTCAATTGAAAGAGGGCTATCAGGTTTGCCACAATTCGGATTTTCAAAGCCTGACAATAGAAATCTTTAATTTCTAATTTACTAACTTGCTGTTAATTTCGCTAACAAAATTTATTTGAGCCACCATAAATGTAACGACCCGGCCGGTTATTTCGAGAGTTATAGCCCTGTTCCCCTAGTTACCATTTCCTCCATATCTTTTTCTGCTTATGTGACTTGCCGGGAGATTTCAATATGGTTTTTGGAGTGTTTTGGGACACTTAGTCCCTAAACGGATGCTTAAGTCTTATGATTTGAACCGTATTCAGAACTGTGTGAAGATGATTTCAAAATGGATTTTCATCGGTTTTGTTATCTTCGTTGGGTGATTTTGGACTTTAGAGGTGTGTCCAAATTGTGTGTTTGGAGGTCTGTAGCTAATTTAGGCTTGAAATGGCGAAAGTTGAAATTTTGGCGATTCTGACAAGTAGTGGACTTTTTTATATCAGGGTCGGAATTCGATTTCGAAAGTTGGAGTAGGTACGTAATGTTGTATATGAATTGTATGCAACATTAGAGGTCAATCAGACGTGGTTTGATAGGTTTCGACATAAGTTGTAGAAATTTGAAGCTTCAAGTTCCTTTAAATTTGAATTGGAGGGTAATTTGTGATTTTAGCATTGTTTGATGTGATTTGAGGGATAAACTTAGTTCGTATGGTGTTTTAGGAGTTGTTGGCATATTTGTTTGAGTTCTCAGGGGCCTCGGGTTGATTTTGGGTAGGTAATAGATCATTTTTGGACGAAGGAAAGTTGCAGATTTTTGGTGTTCTTCAGTTGTTGGTTTCCTTCTTTGCATTCGCGAGGGGTGTTCCACGTTCGCGAAGAGGATCTGGGGCATATGGAAATTGTGTGCTTCGTATTCGCGAAGATCGGAGGTCATATGTCTACGCGTTCGCGAAGAGGGTCCCGCATTCGCATAGAAGAGGTTGGTTCACTGGGTCCCCAGGCCTTTCGCCTATGCATTTGCGAGATTGGTTCCATGTTCGGTAGGTTTGAGCTGAATGGTTTACACTTTCACGATAAGGTCATCATGTTCACGATGAAGGATTCTAGGCCAAAGCGATTTTGTGCTTCGTGAACGCGAGCATCTTTCCGCGAAAAAAGGAGCAACTATGTAGATTTAAAAGTTCAAAATCAAGGGTTATGTCAATTTTTACAATTTTGGACTTGAGAACTCGAAATTTGGTGATTTTTGGAGAGATTTTCACGTTGATGTTTGGGATAAATAATTCTTACCTAGTTTTAGTTAATTCCTATGATTATGTCTTTAATTTTATCATTAAATTAGTGATTTGAGGTGGAAAATTGGGAAAAATTTGAGAAAAGTTCTTAGGCCTATCTATGTTCGAGAAAAGTTTTCACTAAGTTTGAGCTACACTAGCATATGTAATTATCCTGTTTAGTTTAGAATATCATGTCTACGTGTCTTAATTTCCAATCTAAACTTTGTGCAACATGGTTAGTGAATTCTCTACTTCTTCCTTGACTTCTACTCAGTCTAGATTGTAGGATTTCGTATTGTAGCTTTTATTTTGACTGTTTGAGCTCTTTATTTACTTTTGGGACTATGGAACGGTGTTTCGGGAGATCCCCCTGCATATTTACTTTTTGGACTATGGAACGGTATTCCGGGGACTCCCCCGCATATTTATTTTGGGACTACGGAACGGTATTCCCGGAGATGCCCCTGTTTACATATTTACTTTGGGACTACGGACTGGTATTCCGTAAGACCCCCCTGTATATTTGCATTTGGTACTATGTGATGATATCTCGGGATATCACCCGTTGTATCTCTGTGTACTAAGGTGTTACCTTTATAAGATTCCATTCTTACTAAATTTCTATCTTTATTTTATTGCGATATTTCATCCTGTCTTGTTTTATTATTATTATTATTATTATTATATATATACACACACACACACACACACACCAGTAGGGCCCTAACCTCCTCGTCACTACTCGATCAAGGTTAGGCTTGGCACTTACTGGGTACCGTTGTGGTGTACTCATGTCCTTTCCTGCATATGTTTTTCATGTGTAGATCCAGGTACCTCCTACCTGCCTCATTTTTAGTTGCACAATTGCTGCCATTCCGGAGTGTTCAAGGTATATCTGCCTCGTCCGCAGGCCTCGGTGTCGCCTTATATCCTTTCTCATGTTGCTTCCCTTTTATTTATTCTAGTACAATTGTATAGTACAGTTGAAAATGATCTTAGAAGCTTGTGACTTCCGGTGTTCCGGGTCATGGGAGAGTTGTGTACATTTCGAGAGTGATTATGGTATATACCGAGAGGCATCTCAAAGGCTTATTTAAAGCACCTATTACTGTTAGTTGTTAACTTTTAAGTTTTCATTTTATTTCTGCAAATGTTAGGCTAACTTAGTCATAGAGTCTAGGTGTCATCACGACAATTCACGGAGGGAGAATTTTGGTCGTGACAATTAAGTCCTAAAATAAATAGAGGTTTTTATAAATATAAATAGAAACTCCAACAAAATGCTTATAGAAACACATATAAGACAATAGATCATCTGAAATAATTGACTTGTTGTTGATGATTATCCAGAAAATGCATGTGAAAGGCAACGATGGTAAACAATAGATTCCATAGATACCAGATTTGTTTTATATAACAAACGTCGACAACAAACTTCACTGAAATTATCAATACAATTTCAACTAGAATAAATATTGTTCATGAAATAGAAATCATATCAATCACCTCTTGTACCAGAGTAGTTGTTTCATACGCACACAATGGAGAAAAAATAGAACTATATACTGTAAAAGTAGAAAACTGATTTGACAAAAATAAGAAATCATGGTACTAAGAATCCAGGGTAGAAGAAATCATGGGTGAGAAGTTAAAATCGTAGTGAGAGATCGTGGGATTGAAGTGCCGAATCTGTAGGATTGATATTATTTAGGGCGAAGGAATGATGTTGTTTTATACTTTAATATGATAAAAGACCGGGGGGAGGGGGTGATTTGTATGGTGACCAAATATTCACTTAATCTGATTATAGAATGACCTTGTTCTTCTATGTGTTCCAACTACTACTGTTGCGGAATAATAAGTACTGAAATTAAAGAAAACAAAGATTTTACGTGAAAAACACCTCGATCAAAAGGTGAAAAAACCACGACCAACTTTCCAGTAGAATTTTTCCAAACTCTCCACTAAAATCAATGAGCCAAAAAGTGCATTTACAAAAAATCTTTTGTAAACTTAGGATTAACTCTAATATCGTTGTAGCACACAACCTCTAACAGTTGCGACAACTTCAAGTTAACTCTAACTTGAATACTTTGAATACCTATTACAATTGCCTCTAGATAAAATTTGACAGGTACAATATGAAAACACCTACTATAGTTGAACTAGAATAAAAGATACATAAAACGTTTTATGGAGCTGGTTCTTCAACCAGGTTCACGTAGCTTCAGGTTTGCACACTTGAATCACATACGAACTACTTGCAAAAAACCTTGCTATTTTTCTCTCAATTCACGTTTAACTTTTGTGTTTGTGCAACACGTGCAACGTAAGAACATCTTGCAATTTATAGAGTTAGTAGATGAAGAAATAACTAGAGTTCTGATGTAACTCATCCTTGGTGGAAGAGTTCTAGTTGATCTCAACTTCAAACTCTTTCCCTATCTTGGATAATGTTCTCTTTGAGTAAGGAGTCCTTCTCCTTATCAATTATTCAACCTTTTCTATCAAGAGATATTAAATACACCAAGTTAAGCTTGTCTCCTTCACGTGCATCCCGCATGCTCGAATCTGCCCATTTTTGTGCACCTGAGGGATGGACTTGAGGGATGGACCTGGTTCATGCCTGGGCTTCCTTTGTCAATCTTAAAAACTAACCTTCACTTGGGCCAACAAATTCCCCCTCTTTTATGATGATAAACTCTGCGATTTTCATAAGCTTAGGCCGTGTTTCCACTAAGCTCAACATGAACAGAATGTTAGAAACATTTGTCCTTTATATCACTTATTATCAAGGACCAAGTACATTAGGTTATAAACATCACCGTTGAAAGTGTAAAGCACAACCTTTTTCCCCCTTTTGGCATCATTGAAAAGTTGCATAAAATGTGAGATAACCAGATTTTAAGACTTACTCATGGCCACTGGGGCTACTCCAAATGCAATCATGAATTAATCATCATAGTTTATGCTAAGAACTTTAACCATCAAAGAAATACAAACAAATAATTAGAGCAAAAGACAGTGAATTTCATTGATGATTGATACGATTCTACCATAGAGCATGAGAAGAAATAAAAATATTAGAAACATGAGCAAAAATAACAAAAAAAATCCCGAGCTGGGTCATTGATTGATCTACACTAGGCTAGGATTTAAGGCTTGGAAGAGGTAGTGGCTAGGTTTTTGCTTGGAGAAGTTTCAACATGTCATGAAGAATTCCATTATTTTTCTCCTTTTCCCTTACAAGTTCAGTTCTGAGAACATCTCTCTCAGATTCTACCTCAACCAATCGTGTCTTTAGCCTTGCTATCTCAACATCCTCTGCCTTACTCTCCTGTACCAAGACTCTGAATTTACTATTGATAGGTGTCGTTTTAGATGAACCATGTTCATTAGGAATGACATTGACTTCATAATCGCAATCAAGTAGAGTATTAACCCCAAAATGATCATTTCTTGTACTAACCTCCCACTTCTTCATAGGTACCTTGAAATGTGCAAGCATAGTTGTGATAATGAAACCATAGGGATGACATGAGTTTTGGTGCCATTGATAACCCTATCAGTAGGTCCACGAGGGTTTCCTGTTCAGATGGAACATGTTTATATATATTTTTTCCAAGTTGAACCAACCCCTCAGCAGCTTCGCCAGACCCACTTCCCCCTGTTTTGCTCACAATCTCTTCTATTTCAGTAAATTCCTCTCCTTAAACAACCATTGCACCAATTTTAATTGTTAGACCAACAGGAGTGGGTGAAGAATCAACTACTCTTGTACCCTTTCCCCCCACAGTACTCCTAACACGCTTGCTCTCTCTTTTGTTTTTCTATTTATTTTTACCACCAACTTCTCCAAATTCTGTAGTCTCAACACCTGCTATAGATCTTATAGTACAAATCTATTCTCCAAATTTGCAACAACTTCAGAAATTGTCTTATGAGTAACTTTAGAATCAGAAGATACTTGTTTAGTTTCGGAAGACCTACTTTCTTCCCCCTTAGTAGCAGAGTTAAATGAATCTTCAGATTTCTGCAGTTCTTCTGTAACGACCCAACCGGTCGTTTTGAGCTCCGGCACATCATTAACTAGTTTGAGGCCATGAGCAGCTTCATCTCAGGTATATTGACTTGTGTGTATGGTCAGAATTAAAATTCAAGAAGTTTGGAGTCAAATTTAAAT
>MU685297.1:2117-45660 GCA_026770625.1 Nicotiana glauca | reverse complement strand
CGGTAGCCTATTATGTATTGTTATCGGCCATAGATGCCGGTGACTTATCGGATGGGTCGGGGTGCACGCCGCATCACTAACAGATAATGATTGTTGATACTTTTCAAAAGAGATTTAAAACTGAGCCAGATATTTTATAAAGGGTTTTCATGGAATTACCTTTTTCGAAAAAGGGCTATACTGTCTTATATAGCATGATGAAGTGTTCTTACGTAATTTCTTACTGCTCAGCTATTATTTACTTTTATTACCCACTGAGTTGGAGTACTCACTTTACTCCCTGCACCTCGTGTGCAGATGCAGGTATTTGTTACCCGGTAGCGGGTTTGAGCTGATTGGAGATTTGCTACTATAGCTGAGCAAGGTGACCGCCAGCGTCCGCGGCACCGGATTTTCTACCTTTCTTTTTACTTTAAAAATTATGTGTTGTACACTACTGGTCTTGTAAAGGTATTTGGACTCCTTTAGATGCTCATGACTTGTGACACCCCGGTCGGGTTGTATTGGGATGAAATCAATGGTTTTAATGCCAATGAGCTATATTTTCTATTCATTTATATTTGATAGCTGTTAAGGAGATGATTTGGGGTTGTTGGCTGGCCTTGTCTTCACGAGAGGTGCCATCACGACCAGGTTGGGATTTTGGGTCGTGACATCTTCTTCCCTACCTGCTTTCAATTGCTTCTTTATTTTCTTGATCTGCTCTCCTTCAGCAACAATCTTAGGAGTCATCATCTTTACTCTACTTTTCTTAGAGATTGGTGTGGTTGAAGGAGTGGTAGAAGGTGTGGAAGTGGTTTCTTGTGGTGGCGATAAAGGATTTTCAGAGGTGTTTGACATATCTGGGCTAGGGTATGGAAGAGAAGAGAATTAGATTGTTTGGAAGATGAACAAAGAATGAGAGTTTTTGACGGCTTGAGAGAGATGGAGTAAGGAATACACTAAAGCTGATCAATATACAGAGAATAGTTGATGGGGGTAACTACAGCTTTTCAGACTCTTAGAAGTCTAATCAAACTGAAATTCAGTTTTAAAGAGACATTGGAGTGTATCCCTAGAATCTAGGTACTTCCATTCAGTTGGGACTCTTTTGAACGGGACTGGTTCACTTGTAACGAATAAGTCCAAGAGGAGTTTGGTATTTGGTAGGACTCTGCTCCTGATCCAAATATAGTTATTTTAAATTATGCAAAGTTTAGAAACACATACCGTGTTATCTTGATGAACCAGGTTCTTTACTGATAATTCTCTTGTATAAGTCTAAATTTACCAAAATAGAGAAAATATCATTAGAGATTAATGAGTCATTTTAACACATAGCAAAAGAGTATACTACGGAAAGTATGAGACTGAGCAAGATTTAATCTAATTATACACAATTTATAGACTTTCTAACCAAAAATTATTTTTTCAATTTTTTTTTCATTATTTTTCTTTAACCTTGAACTGGTTCTTTTAGGTGATCTTAATCATCCCTAATTCTAACTTGTTCCTCTCAAAGTGATCTCTACTTAAGGCTTTTGTGAAGATGTCAGCAATTTGCTTGTCAGTAGCACAAAACTCCACAGTGATCAAGCTTTTCTCATAGTTGTCCCTAAAAAAATAGTGGCTAACATCTATGTGCTTAGTTATCTTATGATGAACCGGGTTCTTTGTCATTCTAATAAAACTAGTGTTATAAAAAAAATAGGGATGCAACCAACATCAATTTTAAAGTTCAATAATGGCTGTTTGATCCAAAATAATTGAGCACAACATGAAGCATCAACAACATACTCCACTTCACCAGTAGATAAGGCCATTGAATTTTGCTTTTTGGTAGCCCATGGCACAAGACATAAATCAAGGAAGTGTGCCATAGCTGAGGTGCTCTTCCTATCCACAAGGAACCCTGCATAATGAGCGTCAGCATATCCCACTAGGTTAAAAATTTTACCTTTTGAATACCAAAGGCAAAGGTCAGTGGTACCTTTCAAGAATCTCAATATTCTTTTGACAACAGTCAAGAGAGACTTCTTTGGATTTTCCTTCATGGTTTTGTTACTGAGGAATAGGTTCATGGACAGGTTCCCTCGAGGTTTGAGGATCAGTTCCTCTGTAGTCAATTCGCCATGTCATGTTGCCCTGGGTGAAGGACTTGTTCCTTCCTGTGATGCATCTTCAGGTTGGACTGTGGTTTCACCATTTGTATTTTTTATCATCCCAATCTCTTCATTATGTTCTTCCCGCCTCTCATAAAGAATGTTAGATTTAAAAAAAATAACATATACATTTTTCTACACACATATTTCTTTTATTGTATATCTTATAAGCTTTACTATGTGAAGAATATCCTAAGAGTACACCCTCATCACTTCTGGGATCATACTTACCTAGGGAGTCTTTGCCATTATTGTGCACAAAGAACTTGCATCTAAATGCCCTAATATGTGATATATTTAGCCTTCTCCCTTTAAGTCACTCATAAGGAATCTTCTTAACAAAAGTTATATTCATGCAACTTTTTATGATGTAGCATGTAAAAATTCAGCAAAATTAGCATTTTCAAATTTAGTTCCATGATCAGACCTAATTGATGCAAGTTGATTACCTAGTTGTTTTTGACTTTTTCTAAAAGAGAAGTAAACATGTCAAATGCTTCATCTTTAGATGTTAAAACTAATGTCCAAGTAAACCTAGAGTAATCATCAACAAGCACCATCACATATCTTTTACCACCTCTACTTTATGTTCTCGTTGGACCATAGAGATCCATATGGACCAGTTCCATCGTCCTGGTCGTGCTTATCATTTTCTTGATTTAAAAAAAGGATCTTACATGTTTCCCCCATGCACAAGCCTCACAAACTTTGTCTTCCTTGAATTTGATGTTAGGTAACCCAATCACCAGGTCCTTGGAGATAAATTTGTTGAGTTGATTTAGACTTGCATTACCAAGTCTTTTTGCCACATGAGGAGATCATTGTCCAACACACTCAAGAAAGTGAGTTTATTTTCTGAAAGAGTGGACAAATCTACAATGTAAATATTGTTAACTCTTTTTCCCTGCAAAAAAATCTTGTCAGTGGTATGATTAATCACAAAACATTTAGTAGAGATGAATGCTACCAGGTTACCTCTGTCACACAGTTGTGATACACTGATTAGAGTGTACTTTAGGTCGTCTATCAAGTAGACATTCTCAATAGAGTGAGAATCAGTCTTACCTACCTTTCCAACCCCAATGATCTCACCTTTCTTCCCATTTCGAAAAGAGACATTACCTCATTCAAGGTCATCAAGTGAAAGGAACTGGTTCTTGCTTCTTGTCATATGCTTTGAACAACCACTATTCATGTACCATATTTGGCTACTCCCCTTCACTTGGAATAGCAAAAGAAAATCAGGGGTTAGTCTTAGGAACCCAAACTAGTTTGGGTCCCTTTATATAGGCAAAAGAGTGAATCCGATTCTTTTTAGCCTAACCTGGCAGCCTACTTTTCCCTTAAACAAATTCTTTATTCCTTTTACTAACCTTTTCTTTTTCAATACATTCACTTTTATAGTGACCACTTTTACCACAATGTGCAAATTCTGTTCTCAAGAAGTGTGAGGTACTTGCTTTTGGGATCCCACTTAGGTGTAAGGGTCCCATAGCCAAGTCCTCTCTTATTGCTACTATGGTGTTTATGTAGCCATGAAAGTGCATCAGAGGACCTATTCCATTTATAGGTTCTATCTAGCTCGTGCTTAACCTTGTTTAGATCCTCCTTAAGGACTGTTATCTGTTCATCTCTTTTGTACAACTCATCTTTTATTTTTCCTACATTTTCTTCCAAAGTGAATTGTGTGTGACCAGCTTTCTTTTTACCAGTTCCTAAATTCAATTTTAGATTTTCAGATCTAAGCTCTAGGACAGTGGTGTCAAGTTCATGAACCTGGTTCTTTAACTCAGCATTTTTACTTTCAATTTCACTAGCCCTAAGTTCTAGAGTTTTGCACTTAGCATTCAAAATCACACACTCCTTAGAAAGTTGTTCCTTTTCATTGTTTAGATCCTCAGATTCATCAATGAAATCCAGGAGTAACTCAGATAGCCTTTCTTTAGACAAAAATTTAATCTCGTCTTTGAGATGAATTATACTTACCTCAGATTCCTCATTGGATTCTCCAATTTCCATAAATGCTTGTTCATCTCCATCTTCACCCTCTAATTCCTCATCTGAGTTTTCTCCACAGGAAGCAACCATAGCCTTTATTGATCATTTGTTCTTCTTGGGTTGAACCTATTCCTTCTTCTTCTTCATTTGTTCAGCTCTTTCTTTCTTCTATCCAATTTCCCATTGAGGGCAGTTTTTGATGTGGTGATCAGTCTTGTCAGTCTTCCCACACTTGTAACACCCCTCATTGGTTTGTTTTTCAGGAACCCTTGGTTTGTGTGGTGACCAATTTTTTGCTTAAACTGATTATGGAAGGACCTGGTTCTTCTATGTATTCCAACTACTACTGTTGCGGAATAATAAGTACAAAAATTAAAGAACACAAAGATTTTACATGGAAAACACCTCGCTCAAAAGATAATAAAACCACGATCTACTTTTCAATAGGATTTCCCAAACTCTCCCCTAAAATTACTGAGCCTAAAACTGCATTTACAAAAACTCTTTTGTAAACCTAGTATTAACTCTAATTTCATTATAGCACACAACCTCTAACTGTTACGAAAACTTCAAGTTTAACTCTAACTTGAATACTCTGAGTACCTATTACAATTGCCTCTAGATAAAGCTGAAAGGTACAATATGAAAATACCTACTACAATTGAACTAGAATAAAAGACACATAAAACTCTTTATGGAGCTAGTTCTTCAATCTGGTTCATGTAGCTTCAGGTTTTCACTCTTGGATCACACAAGAACTGCTTGCAAAAAGCCTTGCTATTTTTTTCTCAATTCACGTTTAACTTCTGCGTTTGTGCAACACGTGTTACGTAAGAACATCCTGCAATTTATAGAGTTAGTAGATGAAGAAATAACTAGAGTTTTGATACAACTCTTCCTTGGTGGAAGAGTTCTAGTTGATCTCAACCTCTAAGTCCTTTCCTCTCTTGGATAATGCTCTCTTGAGTAAGGAGTCCTTCTCCTTATCAATTATGAAACCTTTTCGATCAGAAGATATTAAATACACCATGTTAAGCTTATCTCTTTCACGTGCATCCCACATGCTCGAATCTGTCCGTTTTTGTGCACCTGAGGGATGGACCTAAGGGATGGATCCAGTTCATGCCTGAGCTTCCTTTGTCAATTTTCAAAACTAACTTTCACTTGGGTGAACAAATGACATTTTATAGTAGATTCAATTCTTCTATCTTTTACAAATACAGTTTTTTCAAAACAGAAATTATTATCGTTTCTTTGAAAACTGAATACTTATTAAATTGTTTTCAAATTCAAAATTCAAAATAAGAAACTAATTTTACCTTAGCTAACTAATTTGTCGTAAAGTTGCTACATGACATTTTATGAACACAACACTTGGCAAAATCTTAGGGCTAGCTTTTTTCCTTTTTAAGTAAATGTAGATTTTATTCCCAAAACAATTCATCTCGCCCACCAAACTTGTTTGACCTAAACAGGCCAATTTCAGTAGCTCCTCCACTGCTTCACCTTCCGCCATTAATATACCTCTTCTCCTTTAATCTTGAAAAAAATTAATCAATAACATCCACAACACCATAAAAATTTCATTGACCATGCAGAATAAGTCAATCCCATTTTCAGTAGTTGACCTTCTCTAATTCCCTTTTGAGGCTATAATTTGAAATCTTTGATGGTCCAATTAAATTGTCTTTTAGCAATTGGTAGTGAAGCTCCACTTGTTTTGCTCGGTGTCGTTGGCAACGACATAGTAAGGAACGAAGCATTATTCATAATGGGCACTTAAAACAAATAATTATGTAGTTTAGTTATCCTCTGGACTAAAATATTTTAGATTTTGTTATATGTGGTAGGTGGGAAACAGGAATTTCGAAGAAGGAAAAAGGGACGGGATAAAGAATGGGAGAGGACTCATCGTAAAAGAAGATTAGAGGGTAGGATGGTTATGAGAATAAAGAAATAGGGAGAGTGTAGTGGTGGTGGCTCATTTGTAATTTACTACTTTATTAGATTTATTTTTGTTTTTTATTAATTTTATTTGCTATTGCCACGTGTGAAATACTAATTGGTTGTTAAAATTATTTTCGAATGTGTATGGACTAACCAGGTCGGACATTTACTTGATAAACTTGATAGCAACTTAAAATGTCTAACTGAAAATGAGCTGTTGAGATGAGATGTTTATATGATAATTGAAGACAACTTAAAAGGTGCATTTATATATTTTGCATACAACATATAATGGGTATGTGGGAATATGCTTTGCTAGAAAATAGTTTAATGGATTGATAGTGCAATAAATTTAAAGATATTTATATGTCACCATTCCAATGCCGAACTTGTGAGGCTGCTGGAATATCCATATTCTTCATTTGCATTTGATGGTTTCAAACTAAATAGATGTTTCTAAAGTAAATAAACAAGGAAGGCCTAATTTATAGTTTATTTATTTAGTATGAAAAGGTAAACTTTCAATCACCATAGCTGAATCTTAAGGTTCGAAAATCGATGGAAGTACATATAGTAATGATTCCATAAGATATTTCTTACTTTTATCAGTTATTCTGTTTCCAAGAATACACACTGAAATATAGAAAGGATGATTGAAAAAGATAGAGACAAAAGTTCCATCAGCAAGGGAAAATGTATCACAAGAGTGGGGAGATTTTATCTAAAGCATTAGCTGCTGCTCTAAACTAATACTTTCTTCCGTTCACAATAAGTGTTTAATTTATTTTTAGTACGCCTATTAAAAAAATATTAAATCCTATGTAAAATTACCTAGTATGACTAAATTACCCTTATTTAGTAAGTTAATGTGATGAAAGAGAATTTTTTTAAGAATATGCACATAAGGGTAAAAGAGTAATAATAAATTGAATTTTTTCTTCATTACCTATGTAGACACTTATTTTGGACCGAAATCAAAAAGTAAATTGAACACTTAGTGTGGACCGGAGAGAATATAAGCAAAGTATATATATTGTCTCATTATTTCCTTATCATTCTGCTTTGTCCCCCTTTTCTCCCACTACTTAGTTAGTTAACATCAAAATGGTACCAACTACCAACACTTTAGACATCTTGATTACTGCTTCTTCTTCTTCTTTTTTTTTTCGTTGAAAAAGTAGCTAGGAGTGCAAAGTTGAAAGTAAAATCTTGACAAATTTTCTAATCCACGACGCAAGACGGAGTCCATCCCTATTCCATATTATATGCGTTAGAAATTTCTCGGAAAATAACTTTCTAGCTTAGTCTCCTATATATATATATATAAGACTTAGTTTCCTGTTAAACAAAATAATGTATTAGATTGCATAGTTGTGTGTATATTTTTGTGCTATAAGAAAATTTATTGTAGGCTTATGGGCCACGCAGGCCGACTAATCTGGAGGATAAAGACTTGGAGAAAAAAGTTCAATAACATAAGTGATGCTTAGCATCAATGCATATTATATAGTCATCTCCACCATGGATAAATATCAACAAACATTAGGAGTAAACTATCTTATTAGCAAGTTTCTATAAGAATAACAGAAAAGACATCGGTATAGTCATGCGAATTTATTTTCTTTTTAATCCGTGTAAAAAAGAATGCCCTCTTTTCATATTTGGAAACAACTTACCTTTATGCAATGATTTATAGTCACACTAAAATTCACGTGCCTCAATTTACACCACAAGTTCAAAAGTAATATAAATCTATTTTTTCTTAAACTCCGTACTCATTCAAATTGTAAAGGATGGCTGTTAGTTAAATTAACAATGGTTAGTTGGTAACCTTAGTTAGTAGTTAGTTAGAGTTAATCTGTACAGCTGGACATTAGTTGTATTAGTCGTTTAGTGAGAGCTAGATAAATAGAATTGTAACCCATCATTTTCATTCTAAGTGATTGCAATCAATGTTGCTCTCGGCTCCTATTTTCCCGATTCCGTTAACTGCATTTCTTCATGGATTGATGCATAATGTTGACATGGCATAGCTCCAGAGCTATCAATTGAGTGTTTCTAGGGGTTTTCTCAAGCAATTCGAATAGAAAATCGAGAGAAACCGCTTAGTTTTTTCTAACTCAAAACCCTAATTTCGATCAATTTGAGAGAGGATTGAGACAAATTAGTTAGATTTTGTTGATTCAAAGCTTCATTTTCATTTATTGTCTTTAATTTAGATAGTAGCAGCGACGTCATTACCAGAGATATGACTTGTCGTGCTGTGGTCCTCGATCACAGCCATCCATTATACTTGCATCCCTCTGATAGTCTAGCATCGATAAATGTTGGCTTTGCTATTGACAAGTATGGAAAACTACACGCTTTGAAATCGAGCAATGAAAATTGCATTGTTGGGAAAGAATAAGATGTGTCTTGTAGATGGATCGACGAGTAAGAGCGATTTCTGTGCGGGCCTAGCAAAGCAATATGATCAATGTAACGCAATTGTTACCTCATGGTTAACGACTAACGTGAGGGAGGATTTTTTAATAGGAGTGTTATTTCCATCTAATGCTCAATGTGTGTGGGCAAAACTCAAGGAGCGTTTTGACAAGTTGAATGCTTCACGCCTTTATTACTTGCTTTTAGAGATTTTCACATCTACCTAGGGAATTGCATCTGTTTCTGTGTAGTCTACAACATTGACAGATCTTTGGACCTAGTATGATTCAATACCACCTTCCCCTAGTAAGGACTATGTAGAGCAAATAGAGTTTCAACAATTGTTGCAGTTCCTAATGAGATTAAATGACACTTTTGAGCAAGCTCGAGGACAAATATTGATGATGCCAAAAGTGCCAAGTATCAATCAGGCATATGCGATGGTTGTTCAAGCTGAAAGTATAAAAATGATGTATAGGGACAATTGTGGGACAGTATTGATCCCACAACAATGCTCATTCAATATTGTAGCTCAAAGTTGAAGAGGAACTATAATCTAGTTTGCAACTTTTGTCATTTGAAGTGGCACACCAGAGATCAATGTTACATCTTGATGAAATGTGAGTATTGCAACAAGACCGGGCATCTGAAAGAGTCATGCTAAAAGATTGTTGGTTATCCCTCAGACTTCAAGGGTAAGAAGCGGGCAAATGTAGTGCAGATGGAAGGAATTTAAGTTTTTCGTGATCTCTTCAACTTGGGTCTTAATGAGAATTTTGGATTGAGTTCAATTTTTTTCATCTTTTTTTAATTATTATCATAAAAGTTTATGTTATTATATAGTTATTAAATATAATTTAAATATTTTATTATGAAATTATGATGAAAATTTCGTAAGCATTGCTTAAAAAATTATGAAACTTGTGATTTTGATTTTTTGAAACTTGTAGTTTATTTAATTTTATACTTCTGGGGTATAATTTTTCTATTGAATATTTATTTTTAAATTATTTTGAATAATGTAGTTCCTTTATTGAATATGTTATCTTACTTGTGTAAAATTATTTTTAATGCACAGAAAATATGTAATTTCCTAGTGAAAATAGTAATTTTACTTGTATTGTTATAATAAAGGTGCAGTTCCTTATTCAAATTACGTTTATTTTTTTTTATATCTGAGATGTAATTTTTATATTCGAGTTGGCCCAAATAAACTCCAAGAAGTTGCATAAACGAACCTAACAAATTCCGTATTAGTCCCTATATGTTATAAATTAAAGGAAATTATGGCATCTGTCATCTTCAAATCTTAGATCCGCCTTCCGCATTAAATGTGTTCTACATTTACAATTCTACCAAAACATTTTACGAGATTCATGTAACGACGTATATAATGTACGAGCGTGCTATTAGAGATCACTTACGATTAAATATCCTATAAATACCTCCCTCTCCCACTATTGTAAGGGACATTAAGACTCAAAAGCACAACTATTGTATTAAAACTATAGCAAATTCACTACTCATTGTGACTATTGTTTACCCTAAAATGGATAACAATTGAATTTATATTATGGTTTTAAGGATACGTGATTTACTTGGCACAAATTCAGCAAAAACGTAGATTGATATTGAAATTGGTAGTAAATGGGAATTAAAGCAAACTAAATGCATCAAGTAGCATGGACCTTCGAATTTGATCACCCTTGAACCAAGTAAAGATTTAGTTGACACAAGAAAAAAGTAACAGAATGCTGAAAGCTTAAGAGAAAAGTAGTATATAGCTTTATGTAACGTGCATGTCATCTTTTATACAAATGATCCGACCCCCTTTATATAGTAGGGGAGTCGTACTCTTGGTACATTTTTAAATACAGTAAAAAATCCCTTGATTGACTAATTCATCGGACTCTTCGCGATACATGCCGTGATTTGTGTCGTGATCCTCGCCTGATTGCGGTATTTCATCTTTTCGTTATTCGACTCAGTACGCTTTCCTCGATCTCCATCTTATTCGGTCCCTATCTTGGTCGATCTCAATCTTAGTCGGTCTCGGTTTTGGTCGGTCTCGATCTTAATCGGTCTCGAGCTTAATCAGCCTCACAGTCTCGAGCTTGACAACCTCACTCTGCACCATAATTTGATATAATTCGAAGCGGATCCTTGACTTATCATGCTCCAGCCTCGATCAGTCTCACAAAAAGAGCCCGATTTTGATTGTATACAGAGAGTCCCCTCATTTTTTGGGGAGTAACGACAAGAAACGATTAAAGCCCTCGAACTTATCTTCAATACATCATGACATAAGCATCATGACGTAAGCAACAGATGTGACCGAAACATCTCATCGGTGCGGTTTCTCAAGCATTTAATGCGTTCCAGTCGACGGTCGGCCACTACCGGATTTGAACTGTCAGCTCAAACTTATAAATGTATCTTTCTTCATTTTTCAAACTTTACTTTCAAATCTTCTTCACTCTAATCTCCAAAATTCTTTTGCTACCTTAGAGTTTTGTATTTTCAGATCTCTGAGTTTATTTAATTGTTTCATCACAAAATACCAAGCGCTCCTCTTCAATTTTATTCTAGTTCATTCATAAAAATGGATAAGACTTTCAAAATCATTTCAAAACAGGAGACTTCTTCATCGTCACAGTCAGCTAGTGAGGAAACAACAGTAGAGCTACGCCCTGAAGAGTTTTTTCCCGGAGGGCGTGTCCTCGATTTTGATTTCAAGGTTGATAAACATCCTTGGTGTCAAGTCGATGTGATCCGGTATCAAGGTATATATGCTTGATAACCAAAAGACTCCTCTCATAGGTTTAAAAAAGATTGAAACTGGGGTAAAAAAAATGTGTGGTGGTGCCTGCTCCAGAAGAATCAAGCAATACCCATTGTCGCGCCCCCTTTTTCTCACAAAATCGGGTTTATGACAATTGGGAAGACAACACGTTCCCTTTTGGGAATTGGGTTTTGAATTGAAGAGTCACCACCTAATGATTTAAGTGCTTTAGGATACTAAGAAAGGTTTGATTTGGATAACCAAAGATTGGGTAAGGGCTTGAAATTATCCCAAGGGGAAGGTGCTAGGCACCCCTCAGGATCCACTAGTGTGGTTCCCGACCAAACTATTGTTGTGCCTTTAGGTACAAGTAACACATAGGCAAGTAAAAGCTTCAAATAAGAGTGTATTTTCACGTAATGGTTACAAATAAAAAAAGTCGGAAAGAATTAAAGAGAGTTACTTTTCATAGAAGAAATGGTTTTAAAAGATTTAAAAAGAAACAAAGAAACAAAGGGAAGGGGATCCAAGGTTTATTAATAATATGGATCACCCCACACAATATCCTATAATCACTCCTCAGTAAGGGGTTGCACATGATATTATCGCGTGGTGATCATATCCATATCTAGCCTTTCCCACCCTGTTAAGGTATTAAAGCGTGGAATGATCTAGTTTACTTATTACATGCTACTACCCGCCCCAATCCTATCAGCCTCGGAGGTACTTGGGACTACTAATCCTAAAGGGAAGAGATATTGGGCTAATTTGTGGTTTTAAAAGGTAAAATACTAAGGCGACAGGAAAATCACATATAGCAAGTTTGGGGAAAAAGCATATAAACAAATAAAAGACTAAAATTCACCTCGTTTAAATTGAGAAAGCAAGTCATTAGCATGACTTACACATACTATTTAAGGTCTAATTAAAACTTAAAGGTTGAGGTAGACTGATTTATTATATAGTTCAGATAAGAAGCCCGAATCAGGCCAGCCTGCTGGTTGTAGCTAATAAAATCTGATTTAGTTTATATAATTTATCCTAGGATTTGCCCAAGTGTTGGACGAGGATCCTAGAGGCATGATATATACTGATTTTATAAACGATGAAATAAACTGAATACGTACTGATTTAAGAAAGGTTGTCAGTTATTAAAGAAAGGCGAGTTTTAGCAAAAGATCATAAGTTCTGCAACTGGTAATGCATTATTATTGTAGGTTTTAGACTTCTAAATAAGTGAAGCGACTCATACTTGATTATTAACTCCTATAGACATACTTTCTACGCGTTGTTGATTTTAAACACTCTTATAGACATAGTCAAGATGCAGAAACCCTATAAATATGATATCTAGGTGCTTAAATTCGTTTAGAGCATATGAACATGATATCTAATTACAGCTGTTTAATTAAGACCTATAAACATGATTGCCTAATGAAGAATGGATATGTAATATTCTGGAAGACCTATAGGCATATTTTCTATATGAATATGCAAAATTCAAATTTTTTCAGGTTATTATCGATATGGTATCTATATGATAGAGTGCAGAATTCCTACAGACATAATATCTGTATGAGAAATGCAGAATTCCTACAGACATGGTATCTATATGAGAAATGTAGAAATTCAGAAGTAAACTATATGCAAGATAAATATATGAGAGTGCAGAAACTCAAAAATAACCTATAGGCAGGAATCTATATGAGAGTGCATAAATTCATAAATAACCTATAGGCATGATATCTGTATGAGAGTGGCAAAAATTATGAGATAGCCCTATAGGCAAGTTATCTACCCTTCGCATACATAGTTACCCCTCCCGTTTTCTTTAGCCATCCCCGAGAGTCTTATTACAATGTTATTACAACCCAGTAAAAGAAATAAAGTAAAGAAAATACATCAAAAATTAAAAGTACAACCAAGGAGAGCCTGATTCAAACTTCGTGTCAGAGGTATGAACTAAACCAACTCTAAAAGGTCATGTTTCTAAGCCTTTCTCCCATTTGGGGTGCGTCAAAGTTCCCTGAGAGTCTTATATTAAATTCGGGCAGTGCTTACACCCAAATATATCACCAGATTAAGATATAGTGCAGTGTGGAAGGGCAAGTCCTCAGGTATCCAAGTTCAGAGGTAACTCAAGGTCCCAAAGCAAGGCTCACAAGAGGGGGGCATAACTTCATGACTAAGAGAGAGTGCAAGTGCAGAAGTAGATTTCTAAAAGGCATAAAGGAAAGAGGGAGAGAACATAAATCAGTACACATAAGGGTGTAGGGGAATTGGGGAGTGGCAAGAGGCAAACTAGGGCAGGCTGATGGGCATACCCAGTAACGGGAAATGCTGGCACACCCTTAGGCCTTTTAGAAAATATTGTTTAGAGGTTAAGACACCCCATGGATTGATCTTAATTCATGGAAAACAACTCACATTGCCATGTTTAAGTCATAACTCAAAACATATAGGGATAATAGGGGAATGGGGGTTCATAACAAACAAACAGAAGGAAACCAGCATGTAAATTTAAGTGTTGAGATACACAGAAACAACAAGCAAACATGGACACAAAAGCAGTAAATACACATTCTTGTGTTGCTAAAAATTAAGTCCGGACATACCAGTTTTAGGGAAACAAACAAAGAAAAGCAGTAGGCCTTGTAAACAGGCCACAGTGCAGACAAGAAGAGAATATTATTGTGAGAGTATAAGTTCAGAAGATTTCTAAATTGTCTTTTAGTTTGTGAAAAGGGTTGTTCCTTTTATAGTGTTGAAAACCAGGTAGAAATATGGTAAGAAAATAGTTAAGGAACTGATTGTCAATTAAGAATCAATTACCTAAGACTTCCCTTAACTAAGGGATTCAGATTCAAATGGGTAAAAACAATTTAAGGAAAGAAATTGAATAAGCACGTTGTGCACAACATGTAATTAGGGTTAAATACATAAAAGGTTATTTAAGAGCAGAGTTTTGAAGTACACGGTTGTAAAAATAAGGTATGCAAATCAATTAACAACCAGTAAATCAAAAAATCAGGGATTTTGTAATTACTGAATCATTAATGAACCAAGTCGCGAAAACTGAGAAGGGTTTTAACTTAGGTCGAGTCACAGAGAGAATCGACAAATAAGGAAAGAAGATCAATCAGACATTCTCAAAGTGTGAACTAAAAACAAATTTGCAAACCATTTTAGAGGGAAATTCATCTCATATAAAGAGCATATAGACATGTCAAGCATGAAAGAAGATGTTGTGTTATTGTAAAATCAGTAGAAAATAAACCACAGAAACATGGTTGTCACATAGGTCAGCAAAGTAGATGAGAAGTAGCGTTTAGCAGCATACAAAGGATCCGATCTAAAGTTCTGATAAGAGTTTAGAAAAAGCTGGAATCATATAAAAAACAAGTGTTTTGAAACTCATTTCAAAGACTCGAAATAGGTTCGGAGGTCTCAGGAAGAACTGAAACCTCTACCATGTTCCTCTCAGCAACTGAAACTCGTGAGAAACATGATAGAAAGGCAACATGCAAAGCACAGTAGAAGAGCTCAAATAAAAATAGAGTAGAAGAAACTAATACGAAACATAAAAACAGAAAAAATGATAAGATCAGTAGCATACACATGCTGAGATGTTTAATATGGAAACATAAGAACATAGTAATGGAAATGATAGTAGGAGAAATATATCAGAACACAGTAGAGAAAATACAGTGGTAAAAGCATATGAGAACACAATATAGGAAAATACAGCAGAAGAAGCACGTAATAACGTGGTAGGAGAAAATATAAGAACACGGTAGAGAAAAATACCGTAGAAAATGCATACGAGAACACAATATAGAAAAATACAGAAGAAGAAGCATGTAATAACATGGTAGGAGAAAATATAAGAACACTGTAGAAAAAATACAGTAAAAGAGGAAAAAGAAAGTCAAAGAAACATTTTAATACTTTCAAAAAACCCTAGATCGGAAAAGAAAGATTTTGAAAGTAGTTTTTTGAAAGAAAAGTTAGGAAAATCATTTGAAAACTTAGGGAAAGCTTAGATACACAATGTATTTAAAGGAATCGGAGGTTAGGGTTTCAGAAGAACACTAGTAGTGAGAAAGGCTTTGAAAGGTCAGCGATCTAAGTAAGAGAAGTCAAAATCAGAGGCTCAAGCAGCCATGGCATGCCAGAGCAAGGCTGGGGATGGTCGTGGAACTCGAATCGAACAAATCCTGGACCAACTATGTCGTGGTTAGGCCTTGAATCTTCTGAAATCAGTCGCATGGGATTCATAGGAGGTCAGTGTAGGACTCTCATAGACTTGGAAGCCATAGATTCCGGTGGCTTTCAAGGCAGAGGTGGTAAGAGGTGACTGGGTTTGAGAAGTTTCGAGAGAGTTTGAGAGGATGGGGAGGGTTCAGAGGTGGCTGATAGGTGAAAATGATTTAGGGTTGGTGGGAGTATCTTTCTCAACTCCTATACATGATGCAGATACGGGAGTATCTTGGAGTTCTTGTTCGCCCATTCTTCTCGGACCTAATGTATAAGCACGTCCGAATCCCCAATTACTCGCAACTTTTGAATGTTCATGTCAATGGCCATCTTGAGCCCTAAGATGTAGGCTTCGTATTCGGTCATGTTGTTGGTGTACGAGAACCTAAGTTTGATAGACACTAGGTAATGCTGACTGGTTTTCGACACTAGGACTGCTCCTATGCCAACTCCTTTGAAATTTGCTGCTCCATCGAAAAACATTCTCTAACCATCATAGGTTTGTGCAATGTCTTCTCCTATGAATGA
The DNA here is from genome assembly GCA_026770625.1 of Nicotiana glauca. NCBI lineage: Eukaryota > Viridiplantae > Streptophyta > Magnoliopsida > Solanales > Solanaceae > Nicotiana > Nicotiana glauca. The sequence goes on along the minus strand of MU685297.1, from coordinate 29,583 downwards.
CACATCTTCATTAGGAAAATACATCTTTAGGGGTTCGTATTCTCCGTCCATGGGATTCTCGACAAGATTATCTGTCCATGCTTGTCGTTTGATCATTTTCTGATTTACGTAAACAATGTCAACCTCACTCAACAGGATTTTCCACTTGGCTAGCTTGACAGTGGGCATGGGCTTCTGGAAGATATACTTCAAAGGATCCATCCTTGATCTGGGATATGTGGTATTGGCACAGAAATAGTGCCTTAGCTTCTGCGCCACCTAAGTTAGAGCATAATAGGTGCATTCTAATAGAGAATACTTGGCGTAATATGGAGTGAACTTCTTGATGAGATAATAGATGGCCTGTTCTTTTTTTCCCGTTTCATTGTGCTGCCCCAGGACACAACCCAAGACACCATCTAACACTGCAATTTAGAGTAACAGAGATCTACCTGGTTCAGGCAGGACTAAGACTGGTGGTGTTGACAAGTATTCCTTGATCCTGTCGAAAGCTTTCTGGCATTCATCGATCCACTTGGTGGAAACATTCTTTTTCAACATCTTGAAGATTAGCTCACAGATAACTGTAGATTGTGCTATGAACTGGTTGATGTAGTTAATTCTCCCCAAGAAACTCATTACGTCCTTCTTGTTCCTTGGTAGTGGCAATTATTGAATGGCTTTGATCTTCGATGGATCCAGTTTTATTCCTCGATGACTCACAATAAACCCGAGCAATTTTCCAACTGGGACCCTGAATGCACATTTTGCGGGATTCAATTTCAGGTTGTACCTTCTCAGTTAATTGAAGAACTTCCTCAAATCTTCCATGTGGTCTGTGGATTTCTTGGACTTGATGATGATATCATCTACATATATTTCGATCTCCTTGTGTATCATATCATGGAAAATGGTAGTCACGCCGCTCATGTAGGTGGCCTCTGCGTTCTTAAGGCCGAATGTCATCATATTGTAGCAGTACATACCCCACAGCATAATGAAAGCCGTTTTCTCAGCATCTTCTTCATCCATCTAGATCTGATGGTAACCAGCGAAACAATCTATAAATGATTGCACCTCGTACTTGGCACAATTGTGAATCAAAATGCTTATGTTTGGGCAGAAATCATCTTTTGGATTGGCCCTGTTGAGATCCCGGTAGTCGACACAAACCCTGACCTTCCCATCCTTCTTTGGTACTGGCACAATGTTGGATAACCATGTTGGATATTCCACTAGCCTGAGGACTTTAACTTTGGCCTGCTTGGTGACTTCTTCTTTGATTTTCAAACTCATATCTGGCATGAATTTTTTGAGCTTATGCTTTACCAGTGGACATGTCGGATCAGTCGGCAGTTTGAGTGCCACAATAGATGTACTTAGACCAGTCATGTCATTGTATGACCAAGAAAATATATCCTCATATTCCCTTAGAAATTCTATGTATTCCTTATTTTTGACTGTGATAAGTGAACGCTGATTCATGTTTTTTTGACGTTTTTTGCATGTCCCAAGTTAACAATCTCGGTCTTGCCCAATTTTGACTTAGGTCTGTTTTCAAAATTCTCGACTTCCTTAACAATCTCTTTCGGTATGTCATCTTTCTCTGAGTCTATGTCTATTTGTTGCGTTGTCTCATTGCACGTCACAATCATTGGTTCATTAAGATAAGTAATAGTAATGTTGTATAATAAAGTAATGAGAGAAAATAATTAGAGTATTATTTATAAGAAAATAAAAAATGCTTTGATATATTCCATAACTATTTTTGAACATTGGAGCTCTTTCTTGTGAAATTTGAAATGCAAAAGGAATCTCAACTAGTAAAATAAAAAATAGTGCACGGTGCTTGTTTAGCCTTGCTACCCTGAGGCTCGCCAGGCTCTGGTGGTTCTGATGGTCCAGTTATTGAGGCATGCTCCTCTGTTTTCAACCTGTATAGAAGGGCCTTCCTCCCCCTCCTCCTCGAAAATGACACAACAATCCATATCACCATCTTCCAAGAACAAAATGACCCATAAATAACACCGGCTGGCTGGAAAGTCTGCTCCAAGTGAGGTATTGGCTGCTCCAGCGGGTAGTAAGGACCACACCACAGTGGTGACCAGTCGTTGGATTCTTTCCATGTGTAACCATATCCCAATCCAAAGGTGGTGCCATTTTTCTTGAGCTTGATGGGCTTAGCGATTCCTTAGATATTCTTCCCAAGTCACTTGCCAGGTTCATTTCCGCTCCAGTTCAATATGCTTTCAATTTTGTTGTCCCACCACTTATCCTTATCAACGACGTTGACTCGCTCGATATTGCATGGATAGTCTAATGAATATATATCTGTATATAGGATTGCTACCGTCACCGTGAATAATCACCTCTTAGTGGTTCCATTCAAACTTCACTGCCTGATGTAATGTTGATGCTAGAGTCGCAGCAGCATAAATCCATGGTCGTCCCAATAATAGATTGTAAGGTGTCGGTACGTCTATCACTTGAAAATTAACATCAAACCAAGTAGGCCCTATTTGCAAACACAAGCTAATTTCCCCGATAATGGAACTTTGGGATCCGTCGAAAGCTTTGACGTTGATAGACCCATCCTTGATCTCATGCAGCCCCTTTCCTAATGTCCCGAGGGACACCAATGGGAAAATATTAAGGCTGGACCCTCCATCAATTAGGATTTTGGTGATAAAATAATCTTCGTAGTGCATGATGATGTGTAACGCTTGTTGTGACTCAACCCCTCTGGCAGCAGCTCATCTTAATGAAAACTGATCTTGTGACTATCCAATACTTTCCCTACCATGTTTTCCATTTCTCTTCCGGTGATGTTTCTTGGTACATATGCCTCACTCAACACCTTTAACAAGGCATTCTTGCTTGTATTGGAACTTTGTAGCAGAGCAAGGATAGAAGTTTGTGCTGGTGCCTTGTTCAGCTGGTCAATGACTAAGTATTCTTTCACTTGTATCTTTCTCTAGAGATTGTCGGGCTCATATTCAGTGATGGTTGGCCGAGTAGAGGCTTGTTTGCTTGACTCGGCCAAATGCTCTGGGTTATAAACAAACACTATCGGTTCTTGTCAGACCCTGTGTCGCAATGACTTTCCCAAACTTGACCTTCTTCTGGCCTCAAATGTGTAGTCCCAAGGTATGGCATTTGTGTTAAATGGTATTACTGCCGACATTGCTACTGGAATTGGCATGACTATCTTTGCTCCGAATAGTGTATGCCCCTTAGGTGGTAAAACTACAACTCCAAAGGGTATAGGTGCGTTTGCTGGTGACATAAACTCAACCTCAATCGGCACTGGCGTCTTTCCAAAGGATGATGCTTCAAACTTAAGTGGCATGGACATATTTACCTCGGTGTCCCCGGAGGGTTGAATCTGGACTGCGATCGGATTAAGGGTGACTATTGGCTTCTTTGGATCATCACCCTCTGTGATCAAACAGATCGATCCCTTGGGATCCCAATCATCCTCTATTTTAATCATGTGAACGCTTCTACCCTTGTGATCTGGCAGAGGTTTATTGCAGACATTCGGAGCAGGATCTTTTGCCATAATAATATTTTTATCAATCAAAGTCTGGATCTTATTTTTCAGAGAGCGGCATTCATCAATGGTGTGTCCTTTCATGCCGGAATGGTATGCACACGACTCGTTTGGATTAACCCAGTGAGAAGGGTTTTTACGAGCAACAGGGATAGGGGTGACGTAACCAGCAATTCTAAGTCTTTCATACAATTAGTCGATAGTTTCAACAATAGCCATGTACTATTTTTGGGTCTTCAATCAAAGTTTGGTCGAGATCTAGAAAAACATTTGCGTGGAGGGGATGATTGGTAGTGGGATGGTTGAGTGTTGTAGGCTTGGTAGACATGTGCAAGTTGGGAATATCTTAGTGAGGTAGGTTGATATGTGGGAGGTGGAGATGATTGATAAGTGGATGGGGGAGTTTGGTAAGAGGGTGAGGGTGCTTGGCAATTCGGAGTATGTTGATATGTGATTGGAGTTATTGGGTATGTTTGGAATTTGATAGGGGATTTGGTCCTCTGTGCATCCATCGCAACAACTACGTCCCTTTTCTTGGACATACCACCAGACTGTAAAGCCTTATTGGTAGCTTGCAAGGCTTCAAAGTTCGTAACCATGACACTTTTGATGCCTTCTTCGATTCTTTCTCCTAGCTTGATGATGTCAGAAAATTTGTGATTCTCGATCAGCATCAGTCTCTCGTAATATTGTGGGTCTTGGGCCCGAACGAAGAATTTGTTCATTTGCTCTTCTTCCAATGCAGGCCTAACCTTATCAAATTTTGATATCCATCTAGTAGCATACTCACGGAAGGTCTCTGTGGGTTTCTTCTTCAAGTTTTGAATATAGAACACATCTGGTGCATTCTCTGTGTTGAACTAGAATCTTTCCATAAAATCAGACGCCATGCTTACCCAGTTTGACCACTTCTTTGGATCTTGGCTAATGTACCAAGATAAATCATCTCCCTTCAGGCTCCTTATGAAAAGCTTCATGCGGATTTTCTCGTCTCTTCCCACTCCGACCAGCTTATCATAGTATGTTTTTAGGTGGACCATTGAATCCCTTGTACCATCAAACATCTCGAACTTTGGAGGTTTGTACCGCTCGGGCAGTTCGACATCGGGCTGTAAAAATCTTCATAGTTTAGCCCCTCAATTCCCTTACTACCTTCAACGCCTTGAATTCTTCTAGTTAACCTTTTAAGCTTTTCGGCTAGATTTCTGATGAGCAATTCCTTATCATCGGACTCGGGAGTGTTTGAGATGGGTTGGGTGGAGTTTGGCACAGTCTCCACGTAGATGGGGGTATTATGTTGGGTATGGGAGTGGTCATTTGTGGAGTTTTGGAGTTCTGAGATGAGCAGTGGGGTGTTATTTGAGGTACGACAGGTATTGCAATGGTGGTGAGGAGCGGGATGGTTTTGTTGCTTTGGGATATTTTGTAGAGGTACAAGATTCTGAGTATTTGGGAAAGTAACCTTTGGAGTAGTGAGGGAAAATGACAGATTTGCAAGATTCCAGACTTGATCAAGTTCTTCCTGAAACTTCAACAACTTTTGTTCTAGTTGGGATGCATTTTCCTTGGGGACCAGAGTACCATGAGTGACCTATACCCATTCAGTTGAGTTGTTTGAATCTTCCATTTTTTCTTTGTTTTTGTGTCTGACAGGATTGGGAAAAGAAGTAGGTGGAGGACCCCTGGATCTTGTAAAATATGATGATTTTGCCAAAGTTCACGAACTAACCTTTGGGGAGGGGAGTAAAAAAAAAATAAAAACAAAACTTAACAAGTTAGTAATGATCAAAAGAAAATGTTGCACTATCTAAACACATAGTGAGGAAATATAAAGCGTGTCCTAATTTAGGGGCCTCTTTATGCCTGAGGTAGGCCTATCGACAAGTTGATTTGGAGAACTTAGAATGCTAAATGCCTTGTTTTATTGATACAAGGTAGGTGAATTCCAAAATGACACTAAATAACAAGAAAATAAAAATCACTATTGGCCGTTGGCCTTATTACATTTTATAAAGCGGAAATGGACAATCTTATCTATTTGGTCCCAAAAGGTCCTTCCCTAGACTCGGCATCATTGGTTCCATCGAATAGCTTCCCCAGCTCTCGCAGTCCTAGTAGCAAGTAAGCTTTGGCAAAATGTCTGCCTTCATTTCCTTTAGCAGTTCGACAATCTTCGACTCTTTTCTGAAACTTCTTTTCCAACTCTACTATACCTCGTTCTAAATAGACCAATCATTTGTTGGAGCTGACAGCCATATCCTTCCACTCTTCAATTAGTTTTTGATTGGCTTTTTGTATTTCACGGTGCTTGCTTTTGCATTCTCGAATTCTCTTTCACGGATGGTTGTACTTGGCCTGTGCTTCAGCCTTTTCATCGATGACTCTATGGCCTCAAACAAACCCAGGTTGACCCAGACTATTGTGATTGTCCTCCACCCAGCCCGAATAGTATGGGGTACGACCAACATGGTTTCTTTCTGGCTCGATGCTATCCCTTCCTAGGACGGTCTTGCAATGCCACATATGTTGAGCCTGACACCTGTTAGTGCTATTGTGATTCTGGATGTCAGCCCGGAAGTGACTCATCTTGTGGACCCTTGGTATAACATGTTTCCTACCCGCTTGTCTCATAACCCGAAGAGGTACGTAAGGGTACGTTTATCTTAAGCCAATATTATTAGGAAAGGTGCGTCCCTGGATCGGACGATGAACTCCTCAGTTGGGAACCACTCGAACATCCATTGTACTTGGTCCTCAGTCAGATTTTCGAAGAGTTCGACCCATTCTATAGCATTCTCTGGTTGGGTAAACATGTTGGGCATGTAATTCATTCGCTTTGGGTGATGAAAAGCGATATGATCATCCCAATCCCTTTGATGGATTTCCTATCGGTACTCACCTTTTTGGAGATGTTCTATAAGCCAAATTTGAAGTAGATGATTACAAACCTCAAAGTGCTTGGCTCCCTATTGACACCTTTCTAGGGCTCGGTATTTCTTTGCAATGATCATTGGTACGAGACTGAATGGTTGTCCGTCAATTCCCTTCATTAGAGTTTTGGTGACCATATCTAGCCTGGTATGGATTCTTGTTTTCTTTATTGGAAATACTATTATCCCCAAGAAATAGAACATAAAGACAAAGACCCTTCGGTGGATATGCCCCAATGATGTAAGGGTGAACTCTTCAGGATAAGTACAGTAAGATTTGCTATGACCGTACCTTTTGTACAAATAGTCAAAGGGAATGTACGACTCTTTCAAACAGTTCAAGTCCGGATTCTTCTTTAAGCCCATCATTTTGAGAAAACCTCTACCCTTGCAATTTTCTGGCATTAACAAACCTGGAGTTTCCCAGGTATACCAGACAATCCTCCTATTTCCTCGAGCAGGGGTGCCATCTCAATATCTCCGAAGACGAACACAAACCTATCACATTCCCAGAATAGAGTAGCAGCTTCTATGATCTTGTTGTTGGGTTGAATTTCCAAGAGAGAGGGTAGGTTCCCCAAATATTTTCGGATAAGAGGCTGATCACTAGAGTGAAAATCCTTCCACCATCTTAGTAGTTTAGGGTGGATGTTGGTGACCATGCCAAATCTAGGGACTTTGTGCCTCATATTTCTGCAAGACAAAAGGGTTAAGCCCTTACCCCTACCAGATTCAACTATTAAATATCAATAATTGGCATAGAAGCATTTAGTTCTCCAAATAAATGCACAAAACGTGTTAGTGTCCGTTTAGATTTTAGGAAAACCCAGTGGATTTTGGACAAGGCTATCCTAAAGAGTCATTATGCGAACAACATAACTGACTCGGCTAGGTTTGACCATGATGCATGCGTAATTAAACAAAGTAAAGTTTGTATGGGGTATTAGATTGGTACCCTTGAGTGGACAACTCAAAATGGAAAGGCGCAAAACTATCGACTACACCGTTGATCGATTGGTTTTACCGCAACTATGCCTTTGCCGAATTTAGAGGGTGATAATATTGGAAGAGCACAACCACTCATTATAAGCGTTGCTATTGTATTTTGTTTGGCACGAGTGGAATATGATGTTGAAGACATGCTTGTGCAATAATTAAAACAAGTTGTCACGTATTTGAATGTTCATAAAGTAATAATTACAATAATTTAAAACAGTAATAAAAGAATGCAATAAAGGAAAACAGCAAAAAAATAAGGGAAAGAAACAAATGTCAAGTCAGTTTTGTAGTAGATGAGGGAATTAAATGCTTAAAGGGAATAAATAGATAAAGTCACATAAGAATGTAAAGTCACAGTAATAGTTCGAAATGGTAATAGCCTAAAAAGAAAATACCAAGCAGAGTCACCATGTTGTCGCGCCCCATTTTTCTAGTGAAATCGGGTTTATGACGTTTGGGATAACTTGTTCCCTCTTGGGAATTGGGTTTTGAATTGAAGAGTCACCACCGACTGATTTAAGTGCATTATTTTACTAAGAAAGGTTTGATTTGGATAACCAGAGATTGGGTAAGGGCTTGAAATTATCCCAAGGGGAAGGTGCTAGGCACCCCTCAGGATCTACTAGTGTGGTTCCCAACCAAACTATTGTTGTGACTTTAGGTACAAGTAACACATAGGCAAGTAAAAGCTTCAAATAAGAGTGTATTTTCACGTAATGGTTACAAATAAAAAAAGTCGGAAAGAACTAAATAGAGTTAAGTATCTTAGAAGAAATGGTTTTAATAAATTTATAAAGAAACAAAGAAACAAAGTGAAGGGGTTCCTAGGTTTATTAATAATATGGATTACCCCACACAACATCCGGTAATCACTTCTCAGTGAGGGGCTGCACGTGATGTTATCGCGTGATCATCATATCCATATCTACCCTTTCCCACCCCGTTAAGGTATTAAAATGCGGAATGGTATCATTTACTTATTGCATGCTATTACTCGCCCCAATCCTATCAGCCCCAGGGGTACTTGGGACTACTAAACCTAAAGGGAGGAGATATTGGGCTTATTTGTGGTTTCAAAAGGTAAAATACTAAGGCGACAGGCAAAACACATATAGCAAGCCTGGGGAAAAGCATATAAACAAATAAAATGCTCAAATTCACCTAATTTAAATAGAGAAAACAAGCAATTAGCATGACTTACACATACTGTTTAAGGTCTAATTAAAACTTAAAGGTTGAGGTGGACTGATTTATTACATACTTCAGATAAGAATCCCGAATAAGGCTAGCTTGCTGGTTGTAGCTAATAAAATTTGATTCAATTTATATAATTTATCCTAGGGTTTGCCTAAGTGTTGGATGAGGACCCTAGAGGCATGATATCTACTCATATCAGAAACGATGAAATAAACTGAATACATACTGATTTAAGAAAGGTTGTCATTTATTAAAGAAAGGCGAGTTTTAGCAAAATATCATAAGTTCTGCAATAGGTAATGCATTGTTATTGCCTGTTTTAGACTTATAAATAAGTGAAGCGACTCAGACTTGATTAATAACTCCTATAGACATACTTTCTATGCATTGTTGATTTTAGACACTCTTATACACATAGTAAAAATGCAGAAACCCTATAAATATAATATCTAGGTATTGAAATTCGTTTAGAGCCTATGAACATCATATCTAATTGCAGCTGATTATTTAAGACCTGTAAATATGATTGCCTAATGAAGAATGGATGTAATATTTAGAAAGGCCTATAGGCATATTTTCTATATGCATGTGCATGATTCAGATTTTTTTCGAGTAATTATAGATATGGTATCTATATGAGAGAGTGAAAAATTCCTACGGATATGGTTTCTATATGAGAAATGTAGAATTCCTACAGACATGGTATCTATATTAGAAATGCAGAAATTTAGAAGTAAACTATAGACAAGATATCTATATGAAAGTGCAGAAACTCAGAAATAACCTATAGGCAGGATATCTATATGAGAGTGCATAAATTCATAAATAACCTACAGGCAGGATATCTATATGAGAGTGGCAGAAATTCCGAGATAACCTTATAGGCAAGTTATCTACCCTTCGCATACATAGTTACCCCTCCCTTTTTCACTAGCCATCCCCGACAATTTTATTACAAAGTTATTACAGCCCAGAAAAACAAATAAAGTAATCAAAATACATCCAAAATTAAAAGTACAACCAAGGAGAACCCGATTCAGACTTCCTGTCTAAAGTATGAAGTAACCAATGGCAAAAGATCATATTTCAAAGTATTTCTCCCATTTGGGGTGTGTCAAAGTTCCCTAAGAGTCTCATATGAACTCCAGGCAGTACTTACACCCAAATGTATCACCATATTAAGACATAGTGCAGTGTGGAAGGGCCAGCGCTCAAGTATCCAAGTTCAAAGGGAACTCAAGGTCCCAAAGCATGGCTCACAAGAGAGGGGCATAACTTAGGGACTAAGAGAGAGTGCAAGTGCAGAAGTAGATTTCTGAAAGGGGGAAAGGAAAGAGGAAACAAGTTAAATCAGTACACATAAAGGTATAGGGGAATGAGGGAGTTGCAAGAGTCAAATAAGGGCATGCGGATGGGCATACCCAGCAATGAGAGATGCTGGCACACTCTTAGGCCTGTTAGAACATATTGTTTAGAGGTTAAGACACCCCATGGATTGAACTTAATTCATGGACAACAACTCACATTTCCATGCTTTAAGTCATAACTCAAAACAGATAGGGGTAATAGGGGAATGGGGGTTCATAACAAACAAACAGAAGGAAATCAGCATGCCAATTTAAGTGCTGAGATATACATAAACAACAAGCAAAAATGGACACAAAAGCAGTAAATACACATTGTTGTGGTGCGAAAAATTAAATCCGGACATACCAGTTTCAGAGAAACAACCAAAGAAAAGCAATAGGTCTTGTAAACAAGTCAAAGTGCAGATAATAAGAGAATATTATTGTGAGAGTATAATTTCAGAATATTTTTCTATTTTCTTTTAGCTTGTGAAAAGGGTCGTGCCTTTTATAGTGTTGAAAACCAGACAGAAATAAGGTAACAAAAATAGTTAAGGAACTGATTGTCAATTAAGCATCAATTACATAAGACTTCCTTTAACTAAGGGATTCAGATTCAAACGACGAAAAACAATTTAAGGAAAGAAATTGAATAAGCACTTTGTGCACAACATGTAATTAGAGGCAAATACATAAAAAGTTATTTAAGGACATGGTTTTGAATACACGGTTGTGAAAATAAGGTAAGCAAATAAATTAACAACCAATAAATCAAAAAATCAGGGAGATTGTAATTATTGACCCATAAATGAACCAAGTCGCAAAACTTGAGAAGGGTTTTAACTTAGGTCGAATCACAGAGAGAATCAACAAAGAAAGAAAGAAGATCAATCAGACATACTCAAAATGAAGTCTGAACTAAACGCAGATTTGCAAACCATTTTAGAGGGAAATGCATCGCACATAAAGAGTATATAGACATGTCAAGCATGAAAGAAGATGTTGTGTTATTGTAAAACCAATAGAAAATAGACCACAGAAGCATTGTTGTCACATAGGTTAGCGAAGCAGATGAGAAGTAGCGTTTAGTAACATACAAAGGGTTTGATGTAAAGTTCTTAGAAGAGTTTAGCAAAAGCTGGAATCATATGAAAAACAAGTGTTTTGAAACTCATTTCAGAGACTCGAAATAGGGTCAGAGGTCTCAGGAAGAACTGAAACCTCTACCATGTTCCTCTCAGTATCTGAAACTAGTGAGAAACGTGATACAAAGGGAACATGCAAAGCACAGTAGAAGAACTCAAAGAAAAATAGAGTAGAAGAAACTAAACGAAACATAAAAATGGAAACACTGATAAGATTAGTAGCAGAAACATGTTGAGAAGTTTAATAAAGAAACTTAAGAACATAGTAATGGAAAATATAGTAGGAGAAATATATCAGAACACAGTAGAGAAAATGCAGCGGAGAAAGAATACGAGAACACAATATAGGAAAATACATCAGAAGAAGCACGTAAGAACATGGTAGGAGAAAATATAAGAACATAATAGAGAAAAATACCGTCGAAAAAGCATACGAGAACACAATATAGGAAAATATAGTTGAAGAAGCATGTAAGAACATGGTAGAAGAAAATATAAGAACACAGTAGAGAAAATACAGTAACATAGGAAAAATAAAGTCAAAGAAACATTTAAATAATTTCAGAAAAAAACCCTAGATTGGAATAGAAAGATTTTGAAAGTAGTTTTTTCAAAGAAAAGTCAGGAAAATCATTTGAAAAGTTAGGGAAAGCATAGATACACAATGAATCTAAAGGAATCAGAGAAAAACTCCAAGGGTTAGGGTTTTAGAAGAACCCTAGTAGCGAGAAAGGCTTTGAAAGGTCACCGATCTAAGTCGGAGAAGTCAAAATCAGGCTCGAGCAGCCATGGTATGCTGGCGCAGGGTCGGAGATGGCCGTGGAACTCGAATCAGATAAAGCCTGAACCAACTACATCATGGTCAAGCCTTGAATTTTCAGAAATCAGGCGCGTGGGAGTCATATGAGGCCGGTGTAGGACTCTCACAGCCTTGGAGGCCATAAATTCCGGTGGCTTTCAAGGCGGAAGCTGTAAGTAGTGGCTAGGATTTGAGAAGTTTTGAGAGAGTTTGAAAGGATGGGGAGGGTTCAGAAGAGGTTGATAGGTGAAAGTGATTTAGGGTTGGTGGGTGTTGGTAAATTAAAAACGGAAAGGATGAAGTGTGGCCGTTGATCAGTTTGATCAACGACCTAGATTAAATGGGGAGCCGGGCGGGTCATTCGAATGGACTGTGGGTCGGGTAATTTTAGGAATTGGGCTGGGGTTCAATTGGGATTAAGTGGGGTAGATTGTATGCTACAATTGAAATGAAATCTGGCTATATTTTAAATAGCCCTTTTCCCCATTTATTTTATAAAAAATAGCAAATTAAATTGTGGAAATAAATTGAAAGTGCTAAAATGATTTATAACATATAATTATCAATTTAAAAATATTGGACTTCATTTTTATAAATAAAAATGCAATCAAATCGTAAAGGAGGCTAATATTGTGATTATATGCAATTTAGCTTTGAAAATACTAAATAAATTTTTAAAAATATGAAAAAATTATTTGAGCTATTTTTTAGCATAAAGATAAGAATTCAACAAGTCAATTATCAAAGTGATAATTTTGGAAATACTTATTGGATTTTTCTTGATAAAGTAGGGGTAATAAAATTGATTTTAAATCTTAAAAAATTTTAGAAAAAATAATATGACCTTGAGATACTGTTTTGAAAGGCATTTTGCATATGAAAATATATAGAAAAAAATTGGGTATTAACACCCATGTAGAAGGTTTCTTAAGCGTTTACATTTACCCCTTCATGTTGGGTCCCTCTGATCCGATTATCATAGATTTTTGCACAAAATACAAGCTGACCCTTGGTTAGATTCACCACTCTTTCTGTAGGATAGTGATACTACTTTGGTTCTTTGCAAGCAAAGTTGATGGGATTCACTTCACCCTCGACCCTCTCATCCGCCTATATAGCCCCCGGCTCTATCAAAGATGACTAATAAAGCTTCAACATCAGGCCATCGAGGCACTTTTCTCAAGCATATATGAGGATAAAGATCGGGGGCTAGATGGGTCAATTTGATCGAGTGAAGACCTCAGACTTGATCCCGACCAAGAGTATGCCACTTCTTGAGAAATGGAATATGAAGTGCAAGTATAATTCCATCCTTTATTTATGTTTATTGCCTTATTTATTTCACCATTTTCTATCACTATTTTACATGATGCAACCGTTAGGAGCTTAATATCGCAGTCGACAGATGATGAGCGTGCATGGTGCAATTTGGTGAATGGTCTATGGGAGGCTAGTAGTCATTGCAAAATTTTCTTCCGGACTTAATGATTTGACCACTGTTTGAATATTTCTCTAAACTTACTCATTTATTTTCTTTTTTAAGTCTCGGGAAAGAAGTGATGATGAGGTCATTGTATGATGATGAAGAAATCCTTCCCATATCATCTATCTCAAAGCCAGCGAAAGAGAAAAAAAGGAAGAGTGCTTCGACTTTCACAAACTCTAAGGGGCAGAAGGTAGAAAAGAAAACTGCCCGTAAACCTAAGGGGAACATCATCCCTTTAACTTTGGAGTCAGTCAAACGGCTGAGGGAAAAGGTCGAAGAAGAAGAAGAAGACTTTGAGTTGGTGTCCAATGTGCGAGCTGGCACCAAGATTAAAAGAACTGCTGAGCCGGTGGAAGCTAAAACTACTCTGCCTCAACTTGATGAGGTTGAGGGGGAAGACTAGACTGAAGACCCTGAGCCATAAAGAGCCGAAGACGCTTCACCTTGAGGTAAGAACGCTGTCGAGGAGGCGATCGACGCTGGTGTATAAACCATGCTTGAGGCTTCCTGAGATGAATGCGGTTCCCCAAAAGATATACTTGGGGTGATTGATGTCAAAGATTCTCCCTCGTTTCCTTCATTCACTAAGTCAATGATGCATGAAGCTCAGGTGGTGGAGACTTGCCACGAGAAAAGGTCCATGGAGTAGAAGACCATTTCTGTGGATATTTTGTTGGAGCGGAAGACTTCACCAGGCTGGGTGACTTGGATGTACCAAGGAAGAGCTCGAGTGAGGCTTTCTCGAGCATTAAACTGACCAATCAGTTTATGGCACCCAATGTCGATCTCGTGCATAAGCGATCAATTATTATCTCTATAACGATCTGACTGATCGTTTTGCTTTCTAAATCTTATTCCCCTAAATAAGACTCCTCGTACTTGCTTTAACTGATATATGACTTGCGTAGGTTGTTGGTTTGGGATTTGGAAGAGTTTGGGTTGAAATTTTAACATTTGGTTCCTTAGGGTTTGCTTAAAAGGCCATGTTTGACTCCAGTCAATGTTTTGAGTAAACAACCTCAGAATCTAGATTTGAAGGTTCCAGCGGGTTTGTATCATAATTTCACACTTTGGCATATGTCCGGATCGAATTTTGGATGACCCAGGAGCGTTTTGGCACCTAATAGTGGTAGTTGATTCCTTAAAGATTTCTAAGTTCTTAAATATTTGGTTTGGAGCGGGGTTTTTTGTTATCGAGGTTTGAAAGGAATTCAAGATGGGGAATAGATTCGTATTGTCATTTAAGACTTGCACGAAAAATTTGGTGTCAATTCGAGCAGTATGTGTGTGTTTCATCACACTGGAAGTAGATTGTAGAACTTGAAGTTCGTAAGTTGGATTCAATTGGTTTTAGGGGGTGATTCTTAGATTTAGCATTGTTTCGGGCGATCTAAAGGTTTGAGCAAGTTCGTTTTATCATTTCTAACTTGTGGGTATGTTCGACCGGGGCTCCGGGGGCCCCGAGCGTCAGTAGGACGAGGCTTGAGCTTAGTTTGAAATGTGGGAAAGGGTTGAAGCTTCAGGCATCTATCATAACCGCACATGCGGTTGGCCAACCGCAGGTGCGAACCCGTAGAAACGGCCATGGGTGGCCAGATCAGGAGCCGTAGAAGCGGTCTAAATTTTGCAAAAGCGGCCCAACCGGCTAGGGTAATTTCCGTAAAAGTGGACTCATTTTCGCAAATGCGGTAGACGCAGGTGTGGCCTAGGACCACAGATGCGATAATCACTGAAGGTAATGACCTTAATTTATTGCGGGTGTTAGCCATTTTGTCTCATTTCTATTCAAATGTTAGGTGATTTTGGTGCTCTTAAGAGAAGATTTTCACCAAGCTCCTAGAGGTAAGTGATCCCTACATTATGTGAGTTAAATACTTGGATTTTGGGTAGATTAACATG
Organism: Nicotiana glauca; assembly: GCA_026770625.1. Taxonomy (NCBI): domain Eukaryota; kingdom Viridiplantae; phylum Streptophyta; class Magnoliopsida; order Solanales; family Solanaceae; genus Nicotiana; species Nicotiana glauca. The sequence continues at coordinate 14,250 of MU685297.1, read as the reverse complement.
TAAAGACTAGTGAAAAATCATGAAATTAGAGTAAACCTAGGGTTTTGATAAAAACATGATTTAACCACAAAATTCGTTATGGAATGAAGTAAAAATTGAATATTCTTGATCCTTAGTTTCTGGGTAACAACTTCCTTAAAAAAATTTTGGAATTCAGGCACGTGGGATCGGGGTTGAATTTTAGGAACCATGCCCTTGGGGTTGGATAATCGCTTTAATAGTTCGAATGTGGAAATGTGAACATATAATGATAGACTTTTACACTATTTGAATAGTTTCGGATTGTGCGGCTCCGGTTTCAGAGTTTGGACGCATTCTTGAGTTGGTAGTAGGCTTGAAATGAGGTAAGTCTCTTTTCTAAATTTATAGGGAAAAATTTCCCCGTAGATGAACTTAATTAATATGTGATTCATTGTTGGGGGCTACGTACATAGGAGGTGACGATGGTCCATTCGTAGCTACTATTACCGTTATATCCGGGTAGTTCTAGGATCACATCATGCTACGTGGCTACTATTAATTGCTTATCTACGCTAATGGAATGAAAGAAAGTAAGTTGAAAGAAATCTATGGTTTCACAGGCTTTGAGTGAATTGTATTCATTTTTATAAAAAGGAATTAAAGAAGTGTTGTCCATAAATGATGAAAATTATGTCTACTGTGTCACACGTATGATTCGCGACCGGGGATATACGTTTACCGCATCGCATGTATGATTCACGAGCAGGGTGAATAGATGCATCTATGGTTTGTGCCATTCGACCTTCGGCAGTGTACATTTTACTTTTATGTTGGATCGGGTCGAACGTCCTCTGTGGAATTATGTGTGATGATAGAGCCGGAACCCTTTTAGTTTGTATACCTTATTGTTGGAGAGGTCACTAATTTAATGAGAAAAGTGCTTAGTTTTATTAGTTGTATAAAAGGATTTTTAATATTTAATCTTGCTTGAGTAAGTCGTTATCTATATACATTGTGAATTAAATATACTGAACTTCATAATATTATATTTGCTGGCCCTAGTAAGTGTCGGAGTCGACCCCTCGTCATTACGGGGTTAGGAGAAATACTTACTGGTTACATATTTCTATGTACTTATGCTACACTTCTGTACTTGATTGTACAGGATTTGAGGAAGGTGCATCTGGACATCAGTCTGGCGCATATAGTGGACTCATCAACTCGAGACTTCCCGGTGAGCTGCCCCTTGAGCCGTTCTGCAGAAGCTGCAGTCTTTCTTTTGTATTTTTTTACTATCTATTCCTTTTACAGGCAATAGTACAGTATGGTTATGTATATTCTACTAGACTGCCCATGCACTTGTCATACCAGATCTTGCCACACAAATTTGTGGAATTATAGTGTTTTGGCTTGTCTCTATGATTGAAACCCGTGTTTATGCCTTCCATTTAAATATTACTTAATTTTTAAAACTATAAATTTCTTAAATCTATAATGGAAGTCATCTCGTACTAGCTACATAAATGTGGATTTACTATTTGATTAGTATTGTCTTGCATAACAATGGTGTTAGGCGCTGTCACGACCAAATATGGAAGTTGGGTCGTGACAATATCAGTCCCGGAGGATGCTCGGGTTCTTTCTACTCCTGTAGGAGTGGCTAGCTATCTCCGATGCTTGGTCACTGAAGAAGACCAAGCCAAGATTGATGAGGTGGAAATACCCTGTCTTTTCAACGAAGCCCAACAGTCTCTAAACCGGGTAATCCTGGATTTTCTTATCGATGTCAGTTTTGTACATAGACTTTCCTCCCTTTATATAACTCCATTTTCTATGTTTCTAGGCTTCAGTACTTCATCGTGAGGCTTTCCTACGATCGTGAGGGGAGCAGATCCGATATGAGTTTGAGGTCCACGGGCTTACTAAGGAAATGATGCCTTCAAGCTTCTCAGTGATCAGAGAGAAGAGGAACTTAAAGGCCTCTATGCTCAGCTAGATACGACTCAGAAAGAAAACGCCGAACTGGACTAACAGGTAAAAAGAATCTTTGAAGTTAATGACGGTGACTCAGGCGTGGTGGCTAATGGTTCGAACCCGCATGTCCAAAAATACCTCGATACGATCGTGCTACTCTGTGAGGAGGTAGACATTGTGAAAACTGAACCCGAATCATGGAAGAAGAATATGGATTGCCTTGCCTCAGAAAAGGAGACTGCCCGAGCTCAATTAGCCTAAGCCAAAATCCAACTCAGAAGTATGAAAGAAAAAACCTTGGTGCAAGCCAAGAAAATTGTGGAGCTCCACTCTCAGTTGGCTTCAGCAATTTCCTATCTGAAGAAGCTGGTCATAGAGCTCGAAGCGGCCAAATCGGAGGTCGAAGCGACCAAGGCCAATGTTAATGCGGTGGTTGCTATTTACCGAGCCGATGCCAAAGCTGCTTGATAACTAGGGATTCTAGCCTATTTTATGTTTCTTTTTGCTTCGGTTTTGGATTTAATGCATGTACAAGTATTCCCGAAAGCTTACTTGTTGTGCTTGTTTGGTCAAAAAGAGAGAAGAAAGTCAAAACACGCTTAAAAAGGAGTAAAACCTACACAAGTGCAAAGCTGAGTCAGACGCGAACACAGAGGGTCCATTGCTGTGCGGTCTTGATTGCGCTCTCAGTGGTAACAAGGTTCAGAGACTTACAATTTTTAGCTTGCAAGTTACCGCTACCCACTTTGAAATTGCATCACCGTGGTGCCTCTAACGCGGCCGCAGTAATGTTATCGCCCTCAGCAGAAGTGGGAATTAGATAGCTCAATCTCACTACGAGAAAATTAGCTTTTATCGAAGGGAAATGCAGTCGTTAAAAGTTCAAATCCAGTCGTTATAAGTCAATAGCGACCAAATAAAATACGGTCGTCGCCGATCGTTAAAGGCTCCATCATTAAAAGTTAACGATCGGATTAAAATGCGGTCGTTAAATTCCTTTAATGACCAGAAAACTTCCCGTCGTTGTTTTTATTTTGCAACTAGTGTTCCCTTTGTAAATTGCTAAATTTCCCTTCGCTAATGCACATTTAACCATTTGATAATCTTGTTGTTAAAGAGTTTTAAAGACCACATTTTCCTTTGTTGATGTGAAAATTTAATAAATATAATTACACCAATTTATATATTTTTTTGTGTAGTTATCCAATAATAATCATTATTATATGCTTTCTCACACACACATATATACAACTAAAAATATACCAAATAATCAAAATTCATACTCAACAAAATTTCATTGTTCACTACAAATAACCGAAGGATAACAATGTCTATAAATATACCCATCCAAATTGCATGACATTATTTTTATCTACTCCTAAAAACAGACACTAGAACTGTAGCACGATGTACGAATGACAAAAATCTTTAAACCACTGCTAATAGAACAAAAACTCTATTGCGCTTCAACTTCCTCCGCACATTCTTCAACCATAGGTTGTTTAGACTTCAAGTTCCTGATATGTAAAAAGAAGAAGTCACGTCACTTTAGTGGAAAAAAACTCCCTACTAGCTACTTTATTTATAAAACAAGTGAATAATTTAATCACCAAATCAACTAAACAATTCGCGTAAATTTTGTTTGGTTAAGCGGATGCAGCCAATGAATAGTTTTAAGAAGTTTATCTTTTATGTTCAAGTATGATGAAGTATAGACTTCAAGCCAGAAAAGTTCTAAAAACAAGGATAAATATTCAAAGAGGACAAGTGACTACAATGAGAATACACAATCAACAGCCATTTCAATTCAATTACCAAATTAATAAAGTGTTAAACTAACCTAAAATATAATTAACAACAAATCACAAGTGTTAAAAAGAATGAAGAATCCAAACATGTCAACATGTCGATGCTAAAAGTTCAAATTAAGTCTTTCGTTAATGGCATAAATGGCGTGAAAGAAACTAAAGTTTCTTCCAACACTAAGTCAGATGATTAGGCAACATTTCTGACTATGGCTAGACCCTCTCCAAGAAAAAGGGAAATATGCAAATCTTGGTAAATCTGAGCACCCAATATTTATCCAAACAAAATAACGACTGAACCTGGCTGCATTCACAGGCAGGGAGAGGATAGAAGAAAGAGAGTTAGGACAGGTATTGCCAACTATCACTAACATAGAACAAGACAGTTGAGACAATGTGGAGAAAAGATTTAAAGAAGATACAGGAAAGCTGGGTAAAAATATACATAACAGGAGAAAAACAAGTGGATGATACCGCAACTCGACCAGAATTATTTGGGTCTTCCAGAATTGTAGTACCAGCTTTTCTTTGCATCTTTTAGATAATGTTTCAGAAGGGAAACATGAGGAAACCTATCAGTATGTCTAACTTCCTAAGTGAAATACACGGTATCAACTTGCTATCCTCGGCCAATTAATTCTTCAATCATTTCTGCAGACAAGAAGAGGATACAATAGTAATCTTACATACAAAAAATAATTTGTTGGAGTAACATAGACAAATATGAACAACTAAACAGATACAAGGTACTGTGAGAATTCTCAAACTTACTACCCAACAGGTTGAAACAAGAATATTTGCTGTTCCACAGATCACTGCTTATCAACAGTTTTCTTTTTTCTTTTTAAAAGGACTGCTGATTACAAAGCTCTCAACATTTATTCATTTTACCTTGTAAAACCCAGGTCAAGCATAAACTCAGCGAGTGAAAATGTGACTTTCTACCCGAAAAAAATCCATGTTCTTCCTAGCTAGTACAAAACTAGGCTTCTCTATAGAGACTCGAATGAATAGTAGTGCCACAGATTTGCGGAGGGCACTAAGCCGCCATTCGGCGGTGGAATCTCACAAATTTTGTCTCAAAAGAAGCTCCTACTCTTTGCGCACCATCCCTAATTGGTTTCATCCTCAAATCCATAGCCATCTGTAACAGACCTTGAAAATAGTTCGGCGATCACTATAGCGCCCAGTTCTATTTTCCGGGAACATCGTTGCTGCTGTTTTCTTCTGTTTCTTGTACAACAATGGTGTGTTGAAACCTTCCATAGATGCATCATCCTCTCCCCAGCATTTGGTTGTGGGAGCACCTTTAAATAAACCTACATATGCTGCACAAATCGCATCCAAAATAGTTTAAAAAACAACTACAAAATCGACGATAAAACCTGTCCAAATCATACATGGAGAGACCACTGTTGTTTTCACCATTAAAGAACGCCAACAATTTTCTATTGAAGAAGGTTTACACCAGGATATTGGGATTAAACTATCTCCAGGTGCACCAGATTTAAAAATATTACGTGAGCGTCTACCAAAACACATTGGCACAAAAGGTTGTTGCCTCATAGGTTTCTTGGCACCACTTTGGTTCAGAGTGACTCACTTCCACTGTCTTTGGATGCTACTACTGATCGAGCTAACAAAGGCAAAATATCAGTTGTACACTTATAAGGGAAGTTGATATAAACGTAAAGGGAAATGGTTTGAATAATGCAATGGCTGCTGCTGGTGCATCTGTTTTCCAAGCACGTGGTTGCTCAAAAATGTGATGAACAGGCTGGGCAGGTGATGCATTTGTCAGACACATCTGCTGCAGCTCCTGTTGTTGTGAAAAAAAAACTTCCAACTGATATCCCGCTACAAAAGCTTTGGCAACAATCTACAATGCAGTGAGTAAGGCAATTGTTGCATTACCTGGAAATGATAGTCGACAGCGGCTGATCTACAGGCTAATTTTGGTTGCTCAAGCCCCCATTAACTTTGATAAGATTTAGTAAATTTGTATAGGCAATTATAAAAATATTGAGATAAATATTGAGAGAGCACTACTCATGACTAAACTCAATAACGTCCTTTCCCAACAATTCTAAACTATCTATATTCATTCTATCATGAATCCTAAAATGAGAAAATACCAATTTATGTAACGAATTGATGAAGTCCTTTTCTATTCAACCTTTTTGACTGCAATCCATTAGAACACTAACAAAAACAATTTTATCAGTCAACGCCTTTGCAGAAACCAACATCAGCAAGTCCACACCTGATATCACCAGTGAGAGCCATGATATATTTCACTAGAAAACTCCCTTTGAAATGACTGATTGCTTGCTCAAATCGAATTTTGAGGCACTGGGAACCATGGTAACTACTGATTTAACAATTTATATCCGTGAACCGCGAAAACCTTAGAAATCAACTGAGTTGAAATCAAAGTAAAATTGAACTTCAATTAAGCACATTATAGACTGAGAGAGAGAAAGAGAGAGAGAGAGAGCACCAATTGGAGAGGGAGGACAGCAAGACAGTGGTATTAGAGAGTCTGTGCCATCCTTATTTTGCAATTTGGGGCTTAGGGATCTTTGAATAGAACGAATGAAAAGAGCTGAAAATTTTGCACTTTTTTATTTTGGATATGTCCGCCAAATTCCTCATAGCCATTAACGATAAGATATCTTAATATTAATGAGCCGGATATTATTCTTTTGTTATTCTAGAATTAAAAAGCAGCCATTAACGACCGAAAATATTGTTGGCCTTTAATAGTATACTTATAACGACCAGATTCACGTCCCTTCGTTAAAAAATGATCGTTAAAAGCTAAGTTTCTTGTAGTGTCTGGAGCTTAAATTGAAGACCGCGGTCCGCTCTCATATGTCGCGGCTGTGGTTAGAGGAGCGCTAAGACGGTAGTTTTTCTGCTCCCAGTGGACTCAAGTTCAGAACCTTCTTAGAAGAGAAGAACCACGGTCCCCGCTTGCTTTTGCGCGTCCGCAGTAGTCCAAGCGCTGAGGCGGACTTTTCCGCAGTCAGCGGTATCCTCGTAGGAGCAATTTTGTCCAAAAAAGTTAGCTGTGTATGAATAATTCTTTTTTAGATTTTTATGTGATCGGTTATCTGGTAGTGCACGTGAACAACAGTTTTTAGCATTTTTCAGTAATTTTAGAATATTTTTTACAATTAATCTTAGATTTTAATCTTATATTTACTTTTTATGGGTTATATTTCATCTAATTCTCTGATTTCTTCTATGATTATGAGTAGCTAGACCCATTAGCTAGGGTTGTGTCTCAACCCTAGTATGGATATTTAATGGGTATTCTATTTTAGGGCTTAAAGATTTATGATATTTGGCATGATTTATGTTTTAAATGTTGAATTAGTGGTTGCAAACACTAATTTGTGCCTTTTTGACTTAGGCTCTTTTTGAGAAAGGGAGACTAAGTCTAGGAAATTCAGGTCAACAAGGAATTGGGTGCAGTCAAGAGATCGATAGCCCCAATTAAAGGGTAAAATCTAGAGATAGTAATACCTGACTTGAGGCAATTTTGCTAGCATTGTTTGAACACCCAATTGGGCTTGAGAAAGAAAATTAGGGCAAAGTCACTCAAACTACCGAGAGGCGTAAAGTGAGTAGTTACATGCAATGACTATATCATGATCCCAACTATAATAAATTTGCCCTAAGTTGTAGACCCCGCTAGATGCCCACATAAGAGAAAGTCACTTCCCTAGTGCCTTTCTACCAAATAAGAAAATCCTTACAAAAAATATCATACTTGGCTTAGTTTCGTACTTCATTAGTATCAAAATAGAATAGTGAACAAACAAAGAATGATTGGAAGTGCAATCAAGAACATTGCACATTACTAGATTAGATAGGAACCCAATTCCAAACGTATCTTAGCTCTCTGTAGAAATCGATCCCAACCCCTCGGGTAAAAGCTGCATTGACCGCTCTTGCCACTCTATAGTGGTATAGGATTAGCCCCGATCACTTTTTGGCGCCTTTACCGGGGAGCCAAACGGTATTGGCTATCTATCAGACGAGTTTTGTATCTTGTTTTCTTTCCTTCTAAATTACTAATTTATGTGAGTTAATCGATTCAGGTACAACATGGCAAATAATGATCCTATTATTGGAAATGTTCCGGGGGAGGAGGTTGATGATAATGGTGAAGATGAGGTGTTTATAGTACCTCAAGGTCAAAGAAGAGGCCACCAGGACAATGACAACATTACAGAACCTCCCGCGCCTCCTCCAAGAGTCGTTTCTCGGGTGCTTCCAAATGAGGAATACGCAAGTGTAATTTTTCCACCCCGGATCCGGGTGGCCAATTTCCAAATAACAAATGTGATATTGACTTTATTGAAACAGCGAGGGTACTTCACTGATGCTCCCCATCAGAATGCATATAAATATCTTAAAGGCTTTGTGGATACCTGTTGGGAAAACAAGCAGATGAATGTGTCGGAGGATGCATTTAGATTGAGATTGTTACCTTTCTCACTTCGATGGAAAGCTTTGGACTGACACGAAAGATTTCCCAACAATTTCATCCATACATGGGATGAGTTGGTGGACAAGTTTATAGCTAAGGTTTTCTCGCCAGGACATATGAGGACTTTGAGAGATGAGATCTTCAAACAGGAACGTGATGAACCACTTCATGAAATATGGGAAAGGTATCGGACAATAGAGAAAGAATGTTCGAACAATGACATGATCGAAGCAGTGATCCAACAGACTTTCTACCGTGGCATTAACACGACCAATCAGTGTATAGTGAACTAGCTAGCAGGGGGAAATTTTATGAACACATCTTATACTGAGGCGTGTCAAATATTGGATGACATGGTATATACTTCCTCATCTTGGAAAATTCGAGCTAATGTGCCATAGGGTGATCCCACAGTCATTCACATGCACAAAGAGTTCCACGACCATGTCCAGGCACTAATAGAGTTAACTACAACAATGAACTAGTTAGCAAAAGCTCAATTGCAGCAAGTTCAAGCACCGATGCAAGTAAATGCTATGGAAGGTGTCAACATGTTAGTCAACAAGAGGCGATAAAGAGGTCAACAAGGTCAAGGTAGTCCATATGAATATGAGCAAGGTAGTGGTGGTTTCAACCAAGATGATGGGTATGATGAGCAAAGTGAAGAAGTGCAGTACGTGAATAATTATAAAGGACAAAAGGGCAATGCTCCTAACCAACAACAACAACGGAGATCACAAGGAAATTGGGGGAACAAAACCAACAAGGAAATGGCAACTGGGGAACAATTATAGAATTAGGGCAATCAGAACAACTAGAACAACTAGGGCAACTAAGGAGGCAACAACAACAACAATTGGGGAGGAAACAATAACCTAGGAGGTTTGAATAATGCCAATTAAGGGAATCGGGGACAGAGCTTTCAAAGGACTCCGATGTATCAACAACCAAACAACCCACCTCCATTTCCATCCCAAGGTCCTAGCTCGTCAAAAAATAAGATGGGTAGGAACGAGATGATGTTTGAATAAATGATGAAAAAGATTGCCGACTCTGATGCCTAGTTGGAATCCCACAATACTTCAATACAAAACTTGGAGGTTCAACTTGGCCAAATTTTGCAATCTTTGAATTCTCACCCTAAGGGGGTTCTACCTAGTGATATGGCAGTAAACCCGAAGGGTGATTACAATACCGGGCATGCAATGGTGGTGATCAAATAAGCAGTCGAGGTGGTGATGTGAATACCTCCAAGCAAAAGGAAGTTGTGAGCGATGAGGTTGAAGTGAGAGATGATGATGTTCCTATAGTATATGAGGAAGTGAGTGAAGAAAATTGATTGCGGAAGTGTGAATTGATATTAATGATAATGAGGTGGAGATTCAAAGTGGTGTGAACCCGTCTAGGGAACACGTAATAGACATGCGAGAAACGGTTGTGCCTAAAGCCAAGGCTCCTTTGACAAGGCCTCCTCCACCTTACCATTAAATATTTTCAAAGCAAAAGAATGAAAACCAATTGAAGAAGTTTATTGAGATGATGAAAATCATGTCAATCAATGTTCCGTTGGTGGAAGATCTTGAGCAAATATCGGGTTACGCCAAGTTTGTGAAAGATTTAACGACTAAAACAAGATATATGGATTGTGAGACCATCAAAATGACTCATCAAGTTAGTGCAATTTTGCACTCGATGGCTCCAAAGCTTGAATATCCCGGTGCTTTCACCATTCCATGTATCATTGGGAGTGCGAATTTTACAAAGGAATTGTGTGATGTGGGAGCAAGTATCAACTTGATGCCTTACTCCGTGTTCGAAACTTTGGGTATTGGTCAATTGAGAGCTACTTCAATGAGATTCCAAATAGTGGATAGAGCTATGAAGAGGCCGCTTGGTATTATTGATGATGTTTTTGTCCGGGTGGATAAATTTATCTTGCCTGTTGATTTTGTGATTCTCAATTGCGAACTCGGCTATGAGGTGCCTATAATTTTGGGAAGACCTTTCCTATCGACTTGGAAGGAATTGATTGATGTTGAAGCAGGGGAACTCACCTTCCGGGTGGGTGATGAAAAGTGGTCTTTCATGTGTGCAAATCAATGAGGCAGCCGAATAGTACTGAAGTGTGCTCTTTTGTGGATCTTGTCATGGAGGTGATAGTTGATGATACTAGTTCCATGATCATTGTGGAGGATCCTTAAGAAGCAGTATTATTGAACCTTGATGTGAATGAGGATGAAGGTAGGGTGGACTATGTTAATGCTTTGCACAGAATGGGATCTTATTCTTATAAGACCCGTAAGATCTCTTTGGATCTTGAGAACAGAAAGACTCCGCCAACAAATCCCTAAATTGAGGAACCTACCATTTTGGAGTTAAAGCCTATGCCTTCATGTAATGACCCAACCGATCGTTTTGAGCTCCGGTGCATCATTCAGCAGTTTGAGGCCATGAGCAGCTTCATCTCATGTATATTGACTTGTGTGTATGGTCAGAATTAAAATTCAAGAAGTTTGGAGTCAAATTTAAATGAAAATTCTCATTTCCGAAGCTTAAAATTGAAGAAATGAACTAGGATTGGAATTTTGAGTAAACGACTACGGAATTGGGATTTGAAGGTTCCATCAGGTTCATATGATGATTTTGGACTTGGGCGTATGCCCGGATCGAGTTTTGGATAACCCGGGAGCGTTTTGGCGCCTATTATGGAAGATAGCATTTTAGAAGAAATTGCATCAGTTTGGCTTAAAATGCATTTCAGTGTTATTGATGTTCGTTTGGGATTCCGATAGTGGGAGTAGCTCCGTATGGCGATTCTGGATTTGGGAGCGCGATCGGAAGTGAATTCGGAGGTCCGTAAGTCATTTTGGAGCCGTTTGGCTAAAGATAGAAAATTGAAGGTTTTTGAGAAAATTTGACCGGAAGTGGAAATTTTGATATCGGACTCGAAATGCAATTCTTATGGTTCGGATAGCTTCGCTAGGCAATTTTGGATATATCCGCAAATTTTCAGATCATTCGGACATCGTTTGGTCGGGTTTTTGATCGAATAAGAATTTTGAAAGTTATAGTTAAACTTAAACTTGAATTTGCTAAAAACAGACGATTTTGATGTTAACAATAGTGATTTTATGATTAGAGCAAGTTGGAATGAGGTAATAGATCATGTCTGTATATTTGGTTGAGGTCTCGGGGGTCTCGGGTGTGTTTCGGATGCCCAACGGGTCATTTTTGGAAGATTTTGCCGTTTTGAGCATAAATGTAATGATCCAAAGGTCTATTTTTAGTTCTAGAGATCCAAATTTGATTTCGAGACTTCGAGAATTTAAATCATGAATTATAGGACTGATCTAGAAGTTTTGGTTTAATTTCATCAAGTCGCGACTGGGTTTTTGACGCGATATGTGAGTTAATTATTTAACGAGCGAAATTGGTATTAAACTGAACAAATGATCTCTAAATTCAGTTTTTTTTGAACCACTATATCCTTTTAAAAATTACGGAGTCATAGGAAAAAGAATCGTCTAATTCCGAGTTCGTATGATGGAGTTAGAGCCATTTTAGTAAAAAATGGCTGTGCTGCAATTTAGAGAAAAAGCTGCTGCAATGAACAGTACTGTGAACAGTACCGTGAATAGTAGATGTGTACAGTACCCATGTACAATATACGTGAATAGTGCCATGTACAGTATACGTGAACAGTGCCCGTGAACAATGCCGGGCAGAATATACTTGAGGTCCGAAAATATTTTGCCATTTTTGACGATTTGGAGCTCGGATAGGGCGATTTTTCGAGGGATTTTTGGAGAGAACAACGGGGTAAGTGTTCTTAACTCAATTTTGGTGGTATAACTCGAATCTATTGCAAGTTTTGGTGTTTAATTTGAGAATT